>JAYMSP010002335.1:0-24884 GCA_036897095.1 Plantago elongata
ATAAAAGTATATGTATTTTGTTTTATCAAGCTTCCGCAATAGTACTCTGAATATTTTGGGTTGTATCGAAAAATGATTCTCGGCTTTTAAATAAATGTACTTATTTTGGTTCGTCATAATTCTTGACGTCTGAACCCGGATCTTGGGGGCGCTACAATATGCATGAGGGATCGATCTATTATATGTATATAAATATAGTAAGTTCGTATCGATCGATCATATATATAGTAGTGCGTACGTACGTATATGTATAATTAAAACAAAACAAAATGAAGTATACAAAATATGTTTTTAATGCATGTTTCTAACGGAAAACAAACTTCCGTTAGAAACATAACCGGCCAGTGGTTAAACCGTCTGACCGGATTGCACATTACTAACGGAATTTCTAAATTCCGTTAGAAATTTCGTTAGAATTTTCTAACGGAACCTAATTTCCGTTAGAAAATCCGTTAATGTTCTAACGGAAAATCATTCGGTTGGGAAATTCTGTTAGTAAAACGGTGTTTTCTTGTAGTGCGAAAAACTAGACAAATATTGGTAAAAACTAAAATGCATGCTATTTATATAAAAATTAGATAATATGTATTAAAAACTAAGGTGTTTATCCAGACACTCCAAATGTAGGGGGGCTTTTATGAGACTTTGTACCTTATTAAAGTACCATGCGTGCAAATATATAATGATTTAATAGAGATATTAGGATTAATTTTAATTCTTGTGACAAGTGATCCAGGAATAGTCCCATAAGATCTTGCTTGCATTAATACATAATGCTAATTCGTATTCAAAAGTTTCAATTTAGTTGTGCTTATTAATATCATACTCTATCATAAAAGCGACCTAAAAATTGAAATCAATTGCAATTTTGTCCATTTAGATATGAATCACTTTAGCAACAATTGGAATGAATCACGAAATATAAAGTTCATATCATCAAAGAGGAGAGGATTTTTTTCAGGACGATATTCAAAGACAGTGAATACGAAACCCACCATTACAACATGTTTTACGAAAATCCTCCGCCTACAACTTCGAATCATGCTCCATTGAATTATAGTGTGAATACTACTTTATCTACGATGGGTTAAGTGGTCACGATAACTACTTGAACGAGCCGTCGTCGAAATTAGCAATCCATAATTACGACGCAGGTCAGGGATCTAAGTATAATACGAATCAATACTCTATCTATAATCTTGTGGTGCCTTTAACCAACAATTAAATGTGGGTGATGAAGGTGGATACTATGAAACGAAATTTCACGCACTAGTCGATGAAGATCAAAGACTGGCAGATGGATAAAATTATTATGCATAGGAGAGCGATCATGTTCATGTCATCAACGAGTCACATGCGGCAAGAAGTGATGCTACCATTGAAGACCATTGCAATTACCAAGGGGACTCCGAAGTTGGGCACATTCTGCATGGGAGGACGGGAATGATCCAGTCGTATGTTCGTTATTCGACAGGAACGAGGACTTAGGAGATGACCTTAGATATATGTTCAACAATTATGCAAACACAATTATCCAGTACTAACTGAAATGGGCACTTTCGAGCATTAGACCTCCAAGAAGACCCCTGACAAACGTCAATTCTTACTAGTGCACGTGGGGTTTATGAGCTAATTAACGGACATCCGACTACATTTTATTGGCAGTTACGGATGAAAAAAAGAATCTTTGTGGAGTTTCACAACCTTTTAATCTCTAAAGGTTATTTAAGTGAAACACATTGGTCGTGTATTTCGACAATGGAGTCTTTGGCAATATTGATGAGAACCGTTGCTCGTGCGATGAAATTTATAAGTAAGTTTGGAGTAGATAGGGAGGTAATATTTTCTTAAAAATATATTTTAATCTAATCATATTGATCTGAAAATTCGCGGATTTAATTCGAAATCACGAAATTACATGCTAACATGAAATTCGATCCCAGGACACCCCATCATATTAATTTTTCGGATTTTCGATTCGATATTTTGGGTTTTGTGTTTCTACACATCTCTATTATTGATAAACATCTTGTACCCATATAAAACTAAACTATCATCACCTAAACCTAAACACAATAACGATCCGTTTGGTACTGAAATTGCCCATTCTTAAAAATGGCCCATTTATACAGTTTTTATTCTTCAAATTGGTTTAGAATTTTGGATCTGGACAATTATTTTTTTTGTGGTGGCTTCAGAAAATGAATGAAAAACTGATCCATCATCAAGCCAGCCCAAAACTAAGGAAAAATTGATCCATCATCAAATCAGGATTTGGTCCACCCATCACAATCCACCAATCACATAGTTGCTTAGAGAATTTGACCCGAGCAGTTGGCATACTTCAGTCAAACTCTAAATGAACCTTACGAATTGTCAGTAAAATTCGTTGAAACCCTGTACCAAACGAATAATAAGAGACACCATAATTTTACACTCAAATTTGCAATTTCGATATACATGACCTATGTATTTTATAAACACAAATCGGTCTTATTTCTGAACAAATATCAACTGCACTTTTTTATGATATTGATATCAATTCAATACAATATTGTGAAAATTATTACCTGCACGATATCCATCATTAATCAACCCTCATTTGGGATGCAAAATACCCCCACCCCACAACATAATATACTTGTTCTATCCTGAAGGAAGACAAGAAGATACGTATATCAGCTAGTAATACTTATATTTCTGTATCTGGTCACACACATAGCCAAAGTTCAAATTTGCACTATCATCAATGGCTTCTCTAGTGAACAAAGCCTTGCCTTCACTGTGCAGCAGAGTGAACAAGTCCAACCTTTACTCGCTGGAGCCTCTCTTCTCATCCAACCGCTGCAATTTCTCCGGCGCCGGTGGAATTTTTCGAAACAGCCGGATTGTCAGTAAGTCCAGGAAATGCCAAAGTGCTGTTCTCCCCAAAGCTCTTTCTGTCGATTCAGAAACCGAAATCGAAGGTCTCAATATCGCCGAAGATGTTACTCAGGTCTCTTTTCCTTATTCAGATTCAACGATTTCGATCTGTAGCTGTTGACTGTGCTCTTAATTAATACTATAGTTTTAGGGATTTCGATTTGTAATCATTTTGTTATTTGTTCTGTTTGACAGCTCATTGGGAATACACCAATGGTTTACTTGAATAACATTGTAGAAGGTTGTGTGGCAAATATTGCTGCAAAGCTTGAGATTATGGAGCCATGCTGCAGTGTCAAAGATAGGTCAGATTGTTTATATTTGCGTTCATTTTATTTACCTATAATCTTAGTGGTTAATCCATCCGTCCCGGGTTCAACTTTCCAGAGAAGAGTGAATAAAGTATGAGAGATGTTGCATCGTATAAAGTGATTGAATAAAGTATGATATATAGTGAATAAAGCAATAGATAGATTTTCCATTTTTCGATTGTCAACTCATGCTCATGTATCCAAAATTGTTTCTTCTTCCAGGATTGGTTTGAGTATGATAACTGATGCTGAGCAGAAAGGGCTAATAACTCCTGGGAAAGTAAGAGAACCAATCATGATATTATTAGTTTTATTTGATATACAAATGAAGTTTTGGCAAAGCGTTCCTCATCTTTGTACTTTCTCCATGTGTAGAGTGTTTTGGTTGAACCTACTAGTGGAAATACGGGTATTGGGCTTGCGTTTATTGCTGCTTCAAGAGGATACAAACTCATACTGACAATGCCTGCATCCATGAGTATTGAGAGAAGGGTGCTCTTGAAGGCGTTTGGAGCTGAATTGGTTTTGACAGAGGCAGCCAAAGGCATGATAGGTGCTGTTCAAAAAGCTGAACAGATAGTAAAAAGCACCCCAGATGCGTACATGCTTCAACAATTTGATAACCCTGCTAATCCTAAGGTGATTTATCCTGCTTAACTGCCTTGAGTGTTGAAAATTGAATTCAGTCTTTTTGGTTAATTTCGGAATTTTCTATTCTATTAGACTCAATTTTGTTTTGTCATTTTTACGTTATGTCCATGGAACTTACATTCTGTTTAATCACCTGCAAAGAATATTCACATTCATTTGTGCATCTATAGTGGACTATCATTAGTGCCAATAGTCAGCTATATGCATCTGATAGCAGAGATATCCTTTTTTGTTTATTGTTTTCTTTCTTGGCATGACACCTTCTTTTGCTCTTGTGTCAGTGCCGTGTAGAAAAGATTGCTTTCCTGCGGAGACTAGCTGTGTAGCATATAGCCAACACGTGACTTCACCGTTTTCCAGTTATATTTCTGCTTGAGGCCTATTTTCAGTAGCCAAATCAAAATAAGAAATTTGTTGTGAGAAAAAAGAACCTTGTCGTCATATTTTGGTAAAATCAAGTCTTTAGGGAATTTATGCAAAATGAAAGTTTGTGCTCTGAGATTTTCTTATTATAAACCAAGTCTAGCTTGATAAAATCTTTAAACTCTCTGTGATGTTCCCTTCTTTCATTTACTGTTTGGACTTTAGACTATATGATCTCAAGTGTTGAGCTTAGAGAGTACTCTAAGAATTATCTCAGGTGGTTTGGATGATGTGATAAAAATCTTGAGCAAGAACTTCAATAAATTAACTTCCTTTCTCCTGTTTATGCAGATTCACTATGAAACAACTGGTCCCGAGATATGGGAGGATACCAAAGGCAGGGTGGACATTCTTGTTGCTGGCATCGGCACTGGTGGAACCATTACAGGTGTTGGACGCTATCTTAAACAGAAGGATCCTAATATTAAGGTAATATTCTTTTGGATGAATTCAAAAAATTAAATCTTGATATCCTTGAATGGTCATCCTATTGTGTTGCTTGCTGGTAAGTGGTAACGTTCTGCTGTATAAGGTAATTGGAGTGGAACCAGCAGAAAGCAACATTCTCTCTGGTGGAAAACCTGGTAAGATGTGGCTATCGTGCTTTACGTTTCGTTCGTTTGAAAGTTACTATTGTGTCCTTTCCTAGTATTTGCAATTTGAAACTGCAGGCCCTCACAAAATTCAAGGGATTGGGGCAGGTTTTATTCCGAAGAACTTAGATCAAGATGTGATCGATGAAGTCATAGAGGTCTGTTTTGCTTGCTGGCTTAGTCTTCTTCCTTGGTGTCTCTTAAGGTTTTTGTTATAATTTACATTTTGTCGTAAAACTTGTGGTGAGATGGTAGAGAGAATGCTTAGCGTTATTAATATTTAGGGTCGCGGTACATGGTGAATAGGTTGAGCACTGAACACAGTGCGAATCTTTTCCACATTTTGCACTTCAACAAAATCTAGGCTTGTTTTGGGAAAGTTCTTATGGTTGTTTCTGTTCATTGTAATTCCCAATGTGTCTGAGACTCAGAGTACAACCCTGTTTCAGTTCTGGATTTATTAAAGGGTCCTTCCACTAACTTAATAATATGTGCATGAGAAACATATTATTTCTTACATATAAACCTCCTTTATTTTAATATTTTATCTTGTGTATTTTATTATTTATTTTTGACCATGTTTAAGTACCTTCAGTTTGCATCATTTGTGGTACAAGTAATATATTCTGTTAATAGCCTTTATGAACTTTTTGACAATTAAATAATCAAAACTGTAGTAGACCGTCTACCCATAAAGGAGCTATACTTTTATATAAAACCATGAGGTTTTAAATTATTAGATCAATAATGGGAAAACCTTAACTTTTCAGCTGTAACCTCACCTCACTTTAGGTTATATATACGTAACATTCATGTTAATATGTCCCCAATTCGATGAATCAGACATAAGGATATTTTAGATGTGCCCTAGAATTCCATTAATCACGTGAAGTCAAAGTAGGCTGGTTAAAACTTAAAACTAACCAAAGAAATCAATTTGTATTCTGGAAACTTTATAATAATAATAAATAAATAATAATAATCATTATTTTTATTATTGACAAACAATTGTTTTCGCAGATGTAACAAAACTTTGTAAACAATTGTAAAGTAGTAAATGCATAAGAAATTTGGGAGCATGTTTTTATCTTCCCATCTGGTTAAAAACAATTATGCAGTTACCTCAGTTTTGAAATCTAAATTGGTTCCATCTCATGTTATCTACCATCATACATGTGAATTATCAAGTGATTATTTTCTATGCACGGTGTTGATCTCGTTTTCTTCTTAGATATCAAGTGACGAATCTGTGGAAACTGCCAAGCAATTAGCTCTTCGAGAGGGTCTGCTGGTTAGTGCTTCTTGTACTTTGCTCAATAACTTATTTAATCTTGAGGCTATGGTTGGACTCTTTGTTCATCTATTCAATCAAAATATGCCCAAATTATACCATTTGACATGGTAACCTCAGATTGCATAGCGAATGCAGATCATTTACTCTGTATTGGAAGAAACTTAGAATACTAGGGACCTTAACTGTGTAAACTTTGATTCTTTAACTTGCCTCTTAATGTTATTATGAGCAACAATAAAATAGATACCTATTTTCCTTTTTCTGCAACTAGCACTGGCTACAGTTAGTTGTTGGAATGGGAGCCAGGTATTATGATATATGCTCAGGAGCAGGTGTCAGAGGATTGACTGTTATATTGTATGCATGTTGAGTTACACATTGATACACACCGAAGTCTTGCATGGAGATCATTACAAATTAAGAGTCTTAATATTATTGGAACTATGAAATGTACCTAAAAAGTCGTCATGGCTACGAAAGAGAAACAAGGGCACACTTAGTATCTACCCCAAGTTGAGCTTAAATTCTCAAACATCACATCATATCTGAGAGGTTCTTACTACCTTCTGTACACGTCTCAAGTATGAATTTTATTAAGATTTTAGTGCTGTTTGCTGATTTTATTTTTATAGAAGCTGTAACCTTAGGTGCTTGCGGTGTACAACTATGTTGTTGGAAATTCATAATATATTCTAATTTTATTTTTTAATGAGCAGTTCCTCGTGTAGGGGCAAATATAATGTACATCTATCTTGTTGAAATTTCATAATAGGTTCTAATTATACTGCCTGTGAAAGTTATTTGGGACTTTGTGGTTGTACGAGTCTAATGTTCGATTTGAATTGGTAGCTAATATTTCATGAATATGGAGCTTTTACTGAAATATGTTTATTTCGTAGCATGTACAGTATCTGGTCCATAAGCTTTCTGATGTACTGTTTCTTTTAAATTTGTGTTTATCAAGTTGAGTTTAATCTTTTGTGTGTCTGACCTTTTCTGACCTTTCTATTTGAAGATAGAATTGTTATAATTAGTGTCTTGCTTGGGTGTAATCTTCACCAGGTGGGAATTTCATCCGGAGCAGCAGCAGCAGCAGCTATGGAGGTTGCTAAGAGGCCTGAAAATGCTGGAAAACTCATTGCTGTAAGTCGTTGTTCCTGTACTGTTGGTAGTATCTCATTATAGCCATTATGTGTGTGGACTGCACTGACTCAAAATTGGATACGTATTGGTATCGCAAATGAATCAGAACTTTTGCAACCTTTGTAATTTTAACACATAATGTAGGATTATGCATGGGTAATATTTCAACGGAACCTCATCGTTAAGGTCTAGTCTGTCTCAATTAGTTTTTTACATTGACACACCCACATTATTAACCACACCCCCCCCCCCCCCCCCCCCCCGCGCGGCCGCGGCACCACTTTTCTTTTCTTACCACAGTTGTTTATTTAATGAAAACAAAAGTAAATATTCAAATATTAAACAAAACTTTAAAAAATTAAAACAAAATGTTGAAGGGGTGTACTTCTGAAGTTTGTAAATAAGGGATTTAAATTAAGAATTTGAGCAAGAAAAAATGCAATATTTTCCTATATATTAATGCCTTCCACCTCCATTAGTGTTATTGTATAATCTTGCCATATAATAATAGGAGTGATGGATGTAATCATAGTCTCACCCATGACCGATGCTTTCATATTAATGCAACCACTCACATTGATGGTCAATGGTATCTAATTAATAAAATGTGGAAATTCATTTTAGAATAACTATATTTTTCAAGAAAACTCCATACTTATATTATTCAAATATCATGAATAAATCAAAATGTTTTAAATTAAATTTGTAGTCTTCTTTTTTGGTCTTTTCTGTGGAGAGGTCTGAATGTGACAATTTTTTTTGTATAGGGGGTTTGAATGCAATAATAATTTGCTGGAAGGGGTTCTCTGAGTAAAAATTACGTAGATTGGGATTATACTATTGGCAATTTTTTGTTTTTATAATCCTTAATACACGCCTTAGTTTTTAACCCCTTATTTTCTTATGAAATTAAAACAATACACTTGTTCACTAATTTCTTGTTTGATTTTGAAAGTGTTTTTTTTTAAAAGTTACTATGAATTATGACATCATAAAATAGTAGACATATTTGGAAGAATTTAACGGCAGGGGCTTGTGTGTTATACTTAGGGATAATTTAATTTTCCAAAATTTCTAATTACTACTCCCTCTGGTCCAATAAAAACTTCCTAACTTTCCAAATATTATTTGGAGTACCAATACAAATTTCCTAACCCAAATTAGGAAACATTTTATTCCACCCACTAGTTCTTTATTATTGATCTTTCCTACTTTATCATAACTTTCTTCATTCTCTCACATACTTCATCAATCCTGTGTAGGTGTACCTATTTCGAATACATAAAGCATTAATCCTAATCAAGACAAGTAGTATCATGTAGTATCTATGCCAAGCTCTCCTTTACCAAATCATGCGAGTGTTTCCTCTAGTGCTGAATTATAAAATGGGACTTACTACTTTATCAACATAATACCCCACAAAAATCAATATATAACTATTATTTCTTAATTGAAGAGAAAGCAATCTCCTTGGAAGTTCTTAAAAGATCGGAGGGAGTATGTTCTTAGTGATAATGGAATGCATACCCTGCATTTGAAGGGATAGTATTGATTTGAGTTACTAACTAGATCGATGTTTCAGAGTGCTATTGTCCTTTTCTCGATTTGATATATCAGTTTTTGTGTGTAGGTTGTATTTCCCAGCTTTGGAGAAAGATACTTATCCACAGTTCTCTTCGCATCTATAAGGGAAGAGTGTGAAAAGATGCAGCCTGAGGTCTGAATATCATCCTTTTGTATAATCCCTTTTACAAATAAATTTTCTCCGTGATATGTCTGTTAAAATTGTATAAGTGAGTTTCCTCAACGGATCTTTTTAACTATATGTTCATGTTCATTATTGAGTCGGCCTATCCGAACAGGCAAGCAGTAGATAATTTATACCGGGGATAAAATTTTCTGGAGTTTGTGTAGTCTGTAGGGAAATTCCTGAAGCAATTACAAAACCATGTAACTTGAGGATGACTCTTTAGTAAATCTGGAGTTCTGCACTGTTATGTTTTTCATTGCGACGTTTGAAGTAATTATGATGTTTGTAATCTGAGCTGTGAGCTACTTGTAAAAGCAAAACGTGGCACATGCTTTTTCTGTGTGCGTGTGTGGAGCATTGTCAATTTCTGCAAGAGAGAAGGTATGACATGAATACAAGTTGCTACTTCTATGGCCACCAATATTATACCTATGGTTATCTGCACTCACAGATATTGGCTAGTTGACATCCTATATGCAACCTAATTCCTGATATGAAAAAATATGGCACCCTGAGAGTAAATCAGAGCATTAGTCTCCCTAGCAGTTGAAGTTTGAATTCCCCTCTGCGGCTCTGCCTGCAATTGCAAAGCAAAAACTGCAAGTACATGAGAGAATGTCAATACCTAACAGTAGTTATACATACACGCATTCAAATTATTAGGTATAGCCTAAAGTTAAAATTCATATACCAATTGGCCATGAAGATGGTTTGAGTTTCTCCTTTACTACTTGTCTTTGTACTTGTTGCTCATTTGTTGTGTTTTTGTTGCATCTCTAACTGAATCTAGTGCTTCTTGAACTGCTTTTTTTCTCTGCTAAAATGCTTCATCGAAGAGTATGCTTGTAGGTATCTCAAATATTTTTTTAAACTTAAACTTTTAATTCATCCCTAAAAGGGATATGGAATTTCCAATTCATGATTGGAGGCATCTTACTTTTTCCTCTCTCCACCGTTCTTTACTTCCTTTCCTTCACAGTCACTTCCACTCCTAGAGTGCTTTTTTAATTTTTTTGCTGTGGTTTTGCGTGTCTTAGTCCTGTACTCGACAGTTAGAGTTACTCTCGCTGTTTACTGGGGTTGCCATTCAAAGTTTTGTGCTTCTCCTTCCAACCTTCCAGCACCGGGCTGGTGTCATACTCTATAGAAGCGACCGAAATGACAGAGTATACCAATTGAGTTTCTTGTCATTTAGCTGACAACCGTTAAGAGTAACAACTGAAATGGCTTGTTTTTGGATGAGAGTAACAACTGGGCAAACACATTTATACATATATAAATTTTCAACCAATATAGTTACAGCAGTGTAAAATTTGTCATTAAAATAATCTTAGCACACCAACGAAAAACATAAATAAATCAATCGCATCACAACACCATGGTTGTGTTCATTTCAAATGCAAAAATTCTTGTCCAAATGAGGTGCTTGGGCCAAATCAACGGACTGACGCTATGGAATATGTGAGGTGCTTCTTCCATTTAATTGTTAAATATCAACCAATTCAGGTATGGTATAAGATATACAAAGTTGACATAATGATACCTCGACGATTCAAATATAAATATAACGTATTCAAATGAAGGACACTACATGATATTAGAATTCAAAGGTGAATAACTAGAATATGAAAAATGGATCTGTATGTGTAGTATTATCGTATTTTAGTGCATTGGGACCAACGAGTATAATTTGAGATACTAAAATATTTAAGTATTGGACACTGAAATGTACAAAGATAAATGCTAAAATTTTATGAGCAGCCAGTTTGATAGGGATTTCACCATCAATTTGTTTGATTAAAATTAGTTGAGCATGATATTGATGATTGGTTTCCCCCAAGGAGATAGTCCACCCCTGACGTAAGTTAGGCAATAAAAAGGAATTATTGAAGTCAGGTGTGTGAATAACATGTTCTATTTTAAATGTATCTGCTAACTTGCCAGGTTGCTAACAACTCTTTGATTTTTAACCTTTAGATTTTCACACTTGGCCAATTTAATATACTATTACATATGCTCTCACTTTCTCCTCCTTATTGTCTTTTACTCATATTTCCTACCGAAGAACTATTACATTATAATTATCACGTAATGTTAAATAAAAAGATAAAGTAATTATTAATATGGAAATATGTTCAATCCGTTATTAATATCTTGAAAATGAATCCGAGGCCCAACTGGAGATCCGGCGACACCAAAAAATTGGAAAGACAAAACTTAATACTAGATAAGGATTGTGTCCGGACTAAGTGACCCATCAGGAGATGGACATGTCCGATCGTAATTACAGACCATTCGAACGTAACCTACTTTAAAGAGAACCAAGTGACATAGATCATAAAGAGACATAATGGGGACTTGGACAGTTAGCTTTGGAGTCATTATCCGAGTCCCTCTCCTTGGATGCAGATCCGAAGAAAAACTACTACAGTCTCTTAAATTCCTCCCTGAATGTAGTATCTACCATTGAAAGTTAAAAGGGACATGAGTCATGTCTTCATTATGGTACATGGGCCTAACAAAGCCCTGCTGATTCAATATGTGCTTTACACTTGACGCAATCTAGTTGATTCATTCTTTTCGTGGAAGATGCCTATAAATAGTGCACACATTCCTATAATAATCGTATGTCACGTTACCTTAAACCTACTTTACGATTATAACCTATATTATTTACAAAGTAGATCTTCAATCTCTCTCGAGTAAAGTTCCCTAACCGGTTTGACTTCATGCAAACCGGATCTTAGGTTCTAACCCCCTTTTCTAAGTTAGTTGTACAAGATTTCTACATCCTAACATTTTGGATTAAAAAGAATATTAGACCTTTGCTTTGGACCTTTACTGGAATATGGGAGCTACTATGGACTAGTAGTTGTAGTACTTGGACGACTTAGTAGTTGCAATAGTTTTGGGATGTTTAAATTTCAAATTTCATCCTTTTAACAACAAAATCCATCTTCTACTTTATTTATTTTTCTTTTATACTTTATTATTTTATTTAATTTATTTCATATTTTATTATCCTATCTCCAACTTGATTGACAAATTAGTATCACGTTTAATCTTAGTTAAACTTAGGTATGTTGGTGTATGTGGTGGGAATTGTTGCTTTTGAGCAAGTGAATGCAACGAGTATGGCCTATTATTTTATGTACCAATACATTTAATAATCGTGTGAATTAGGAATGACATATTAAGCATTTAAATCATGACAACTTCCATCCATCTAATATAATAGGAATATGAATAGGTTATCGTTATTTGATTTGTTCTGGCATTAGTGTATACTATATATATGTGTGTGTCTATACTTGTTCTTGTTCCTCTTCAAAATAGGCATAGATTTCTCCCTCGTTCCCATCTAAAGACAAAGCTAGCTAGCTCCTTCAAATACAATGTCTGTTGAGCAAACGGACACCATTTTTGTGCCTCCTTCTGATCGCTATCCTATTCAAAGGTACGCAATTACGTCACTATGCCATACAATTGTAATCGGTCAATTTAATTCGATAAACAGTGATTTGGCCTAAAATACACTTTAAATAACCCCATTTCAATTTCATTTCAAACACAATTTCACCAAAATCCATCCAAATACCCATTCAAATTCTACCAATCAACCCATATATATCTAGTGTATGTTAGCTCAAACAATATAGTAATATTCTCAAAACTAAATATGTTTATTTTTCCTTCAACTCCACTTTTATTATAAGTTTCTCGTATACAATTTACTTCTCAAACATACTTGGAACTACATTTTGTTGTGTTATGGATTATGTTATTTTTTCGTTACCCCAACGAAAATCTTAATTAGTTATTAAAAACATTATTGGTTGAAATTTTATTGTTTAAAGTTAGTGATAAATTATATACTAATATAGTGTGTATATATAGAACATGCACCTAGCTAACTTACATTTATATATTTGACCAATTGACTATTAATTAATCAATTAATGTATATACATTATTTACATTTTATCACAATTGTCCAATTTAATTTTCAATATACTCAAAATAAGAAGAATAATATATTATATAGAGGTATAATTGAAGTCGATTTATTATTTTTTTAACTTTTTTAGAAATTAGAGCTAGTCCTAAAACTGAACAACATGGGACCAATAAGAATTGGTGGAGTACATATCAGTGGCAAACATATGAACACGACATCTAGATATCATTTAGTAATGAATGATGCATTATTGGCCGGTATAGGCGCTTGGTCGCAATAAGAAAAGTAGCCAAACATTGACATTTACTCACTTTTCACTTTCCATTTCCTGTTATAATAGAATAGAATATATACCATGTAATGTTATTTATAGTCCATACATTAATTATATATTGTCATATGAATGTGTAGATGGTGGTCAGAGAAGACCGTGGCGATCGTCACCGGAGCAAACAAAGGAATCGGGTTTGCACTCGTTAGACGACTGGCGGAGCTAGGGCTCACCGTAGTTCTCACAGCTAGGGATAGGTCAAGGGGCCTAAAGGCGACCGAGCTACTGTTGAGTGAAGGTTTCCGAGTTCATTTTTCTCAACTTGACATTTCGGACTCAAACTCCATCCAAGACTTTGTGGCGTGGTTTCAACACACTTTTGGACTGCTTGATATATTGGTAAGTTTTAGATAGTCATTCCATAAGTTTCCTCCTTCCCTTTTCTTTGAACTTCCTTATAATTGTTATCATTATTACTTGCGTGATCCTCTTTCAAATGTTGAAAAATAATTTATATGTAATAGTTTCAAATTTTCTTTTGGATGTTCATCTCCCTAACCTCCAAAAACTACATGATATCAATAATTTATATGTAATAAGTTATACATGATATGTATGGGTGTTAAAAGTATTGTAGTATGCTATGGGTGGGGTTTAATTGGAGCTCGTGATTATTTACCTTTGACATTTTTGGTAGCAAGCAGCCAACCGACTATTATTATTTAAAAAAAACTACCCCTACCCATAAGTTTAACCACCTTATTATATTTATTTTCACCCACAAAATAAGATAAATATATTTTACTGGATATGTATAGAGTTAAAACGGTGAATTAATGAGATAACAAATGTAATTGTTAAATTGAGCTAAATGTTTATGTACATTGTAGGTAAATAATGCGGCTGTATCTTTCAACGATTTATACGAAAATTCAGTGGACAATGCGAAGACGGTGATTGACACCAATTTCTTTGGCCCAAAACTGCTCACGGAAGCTCTATTGCCTTTCTTCCGCCAGTCGCCAACCTCCGGACGAATTCTCAACATGAGCTCAAGGCTTGGATTATTAAATGTAAGTTCAATTGTGTACATTTGCACTTTCATTTTTAAAGATAAATTTTATTATTTATAAGTAAACATTAATATTATTACTCATAATATATGATTTTTATTTAACAATATACTAATGTGTTTTAAATAAATAAATGTGCATTTCATTAATAAAGATGTATAGTCTATAATCACGAACGTATTGTTAAGGTACAATTCTAATTCGATTTTAATTGAATTAGTCTTTTTATCTTAATTATCTAGCAATTTTAATCCACCAATTATATACAACTGAATTAAAATTTATTTCACTACTTTCTATTTCTTCACACTTTAATTACTTTTTCATTTATTATAACAACTCTAAATCAATCAAAATAATTATGACTCTATTACATAATCTTAAAAACATTTTATATATATGTATCATTTCACTATTACACATCATCTTATATAACAACTTAACAAAATTTTAATTATGAGCTACTATTCGTCGTCAAATTCGATCTGGAACTGCGAGCCAAGAGTCACTACTATATTTATAAACATTTATGTAAACACGGTCCCTCGAAATACCATCACCTGCTCCAACTATGATTGTACCAACTAATAGGATTTGTATGTTTATGCAGAAGGTGAAAAATGAGAAAATACGACAAGTGCTATTGGACGAAAAGAACCTATCAGTGAAGCAGATAGAACAAGTGGTCCATTTATTTCTTGAAAATGTAAAGAGTGGAACATGGGAAACACAAGGATGGCCCAAAGTGTGGACTGATTATGCAGTTTCCAAATTAGCACTCAACGCTTACTCCAAACTCTTGGCCAACCGTTACAACGGACTTGGCCTTACTGTCAACTGCTTCTGCCCCGGGTTTACTCAAACCTCCATGACACGCGGTCAGGGCTCCCGTACTCCTCAAGACGTAGGTGAAGTAGCTGCCCAGCTCGCATTGCTTCCTGCAGATCACCTGCCAACTGGAAGGTTCTTTATACTATCTTCAACAGAAACCATTTCCTCCAAGTTATAAACTGCACGAGGTTATGAAAACTGAAACTCAGGAACATGATATAATATCTCGTCTTTCCTGGCCTACTTGTACCTCAGATATTCAAGCGCTTATGAATTTATGTTGAATTCTAGTAGTCGATAGACAGATAACTTTTCAACTTGCCCAGCAAGATGAGGCAACAAGTCAATGCTGTCATAAAAAGACTGGATAACACATATGATTCCATATCCTCATAGCATGATCGGTGTAGTGCTGGAATTTGCCAGCTTCATATTTATCTTGGCACTCTCAAAGACCTCTTCAACCTTTACTGTATGTATCAACAAACAGCTTCTTCAGAACCAATTTCAATAATCACGTAGAAACAGAACATAATATGGACAAAAAATAAGTTTACCTGACTCAAAACAGTAGTTGCAGCTGTACATTTTCTGGTTAAACAACCTCAACTTTGACGACAGATTTATCTTAGATCATAATTTTATAATGTTTAATAAAATTACACAAATGTTCATAACTATATTTACAATGTCTCTCTTATTAACGAAGTGCCATCAAGCCTGTCTTTGAGGTCTATAAATAACTACGACACAAAAATATAACATCAAGTCCGTCTCATAACTTCGTGGCCTAGTTGATAGATGAGGACTTTGTGCTGTAGCAAGAGTAATGGAGATAAATTCTGCTCAATGTTGTTTGGCTGATCAAGAATTTAACATATTCAGACCATTTACAGTCATCAATCAAGATAATTATTCGAGCACACTGTTCTTTCTATCTCAATGTGGTTCAGCTAGCATTAGCATCTGTTTGATGTAATGTGAAACTGCTGTAGGTTTATCTTAATTTGGATGTTGGAATGGTATGCCCATCTTAACTAATGTAAATAACAGCTTTTGAGTGCAATATACTTCAACATCCTAAAATAATAATAAAAATAAACAGAGAACAAGTCCAAATTATGACTGCTTGTAGTTTCTTTCAGAAAGTAAAGAAGCACAAATCCATCACAATTCACAAATACAGATATACCATTAAGTATTTAGCTTGAACACCAATGATACAAATAATAATCATGAGAACCTACAAAGCTATATTATTCTTTCAACAGATATAAAGGGCAAATCTTTAGAAGTAAACTGTTTACAGAAGAAGAGGGGGATCACAAATGGGACAGACTTGAAATTGTCTCCAGACGATTCTGGCCATCCTGCAGAGGGATACCGGCGCCCTCATACAGTTGATGGCATCATCGCAATTCTTCTTCTTTTTTTGTGAAAACAATTCTAAGCTAGACCACCTTTAAAGCTTCCACACCAATGACTTGCACACAAGTTCTAAAATATCCTCGCAGGCCGGCATTACATTGTATTATTGTAGATATAACGCAACTAGTGTTGCTTACATAAAATATTTTTGAACTCAACACACACACAGCGAAGTTCATAATTAAAATAACTACCATGAATACATTTTTTTTAGAGAATTCGGAGGCATATGTGAAATACATACCATATTCCTTAGTACTCAATAGCATATACCTTCTGGACATATGTCAGGATATTCACATTGAAAACTTTGAAAGTTCTGGAGTTGGATTGCCATGTAACTCGACACCAGGAAAATTGGTGCAGAAGCGTAAGTTGTAATCTTGATTAGTCACAATTGTATGTTCTTGAAGATCATCATCTTTGGATTACAGAGTATGGTCATAAGGGGAGTGTATGGAGGGAAGTTGTTGACATGTGTACCTCATATCTCCTGGTAATTCAAAAGTTCTCTGGAGATGATGATGTTGTTACATGCAAATAAAGGTTAGAGGACAAGATGGTGAGAAATGGTAGAATGTACACTTGCCATTTGGAAAAAAAGAAAAAAAAAATCATGTTTCTTGATTGTTTGTGTTGTGTTCCCATGGAACTCTTAATTTATACACCAATGGTTGCTTATATGCATTCCTTGGTTATTGAATTAGATATTGATGGATGGTACAAGAGATCCTCTTATTACAATAACTGTATAGGGTGCCATCTTTATTCGAATTGGATTGAAGAAGGAGAATCCATCTAATTCATATAACTTACAAAACTAAGCTTATGATAGCATAGTTTGGGTTGGTTTTAGAGGAACAACAGGAGGTAGGCCTGTGATCAATATGATATATGGTTGTTACATAATTATTGAGCAGTTAGATAATTAACATATCTTATATGGAAAATGTGAATGTTTGTATTCAGTTAACTTAATTTTGTTTGAGTAAGTCTTGCGAAAGTCGTGATTTTCCTAAACAAAGAGGAAAAACTACACCATGATTTTCCTAAACAAAGAGGAAAAACTACACCACATTTTCTCATGTTCAAGAAAATCTTGACTTTTACAAGAATTTATTTCACAAAAACAAAAACCACACAGATTAATTTAGCAGCTCAATTTCTTGCAGTTTATCATTTGAAACGGACCCAGTCAGCTCTCTAGCATAACTTTTAACTGGGTCAAGTCAGAGTCAATTTATTTGAAATCGTGATCTTTTGGCTCAACTTTATCCATGTTTTGCCGAGACACGGTGCCGATATGATTATGTATACTGATCTAATTATATAATGTATTGTTATATGACTAAAAATATATAACTTCCAATGCAACTGGGTCAATAGCAGGTCATGAATTTTAACCCAGTGTGGCTGCTTGCTTAGGGTCAACCCGGGTCGACCAAGCGGGTTTCAAAATATCTCAGGCATGGAAGCAGGAGAAACCAAGCTTAAACTATCTCCAATAAAATTCTATACTAGGTTCAAGCGATGCGATTTACTCAGATTATAAAATCCACTTTTTTACTTTGTTTGGGGTGAAAAAATGTTTAGTTAGAAAATTTTTCATAACCTAACAATTACACTTATTTACTCAGATTATAAAATAAATGATGCAACTCAAAACATTTTCTTTCCCTACGGGTAAGATTCATTACATCTATAGGGTCACCATATGATGTGTGTAAAACGTGAAGATTAGTGTTCTTTGGTTATGCAAGTTTACACCTACTTATTTCAATTCGATTGCGGTTTAAACTTGTACTTTTCAATAGCCTCCTTGATTTCCAGAAATTTCTGTCATCAAAGAAAGCAAGAGAACACGAAAAACTAAATGCTTGCATAAATAGCAAAGGTTCAACTCAAAGACTCACTTGAGTTTTACACATAAGTGTTTACCTGTGGGATTGGAACTCGAAATGTAATACCAATCTTGTCTTTCCTGGCCTACTATTACATCAGAGCTTCAAGTGTTCATTTTAGTTTCTAATCGCTGATCGATAGACATGCCTTTAATTTTCCAGCAAGATGAGGCAAGAAGTCAACGCTGTCTTGAATTGACTGTTCAACACATGATTCCATATCCTGCAAGGCATGATTCCGGTTGTGCTGGAGTTTGCCAGCTTCATATTTATCTTGGCAAACTCTCAATGACCTATTCAACTTTGTCTGTATGTATCAACAACGCACTTGTTAAGAACCAAATTCATCAATCACTCTGATTATTACAGAACACAGATTATGGAGTAAAAATAAACTTACCCTGACTCAAATAGGAAGTGCATACCCAGTTTACATATATAATTCTTAATCAAAAGGTACAATTGATCAAACCACATCCATTGGGTCCTTATTAAAAAAAAAAGGTTACAGAAATCGCATCATACATCACGTTGATAAACTCTATTTACAAACTTGACACAAATAGCTAAATACCAACAAGTCCACCTTGTATGTCAAGAATTTACTAGGACAAGCGAAGCATATTGCACAAATCAAATGGGAAGTGACATGTACTAGTCATTGCTTAGGTACGAGTCTACCATCTTGATTATTTTGTGAGTTCGTCACGCTACTTAGGTACAATTCAGCATTAATCAAGCACTGGTAAACGGGTCAGAAGAGACATCAACCTATGCAAAATTATGCAGCAGATTTGAAAACACAAACTCATCATTCATGGTCGAGAGATAACATTGATATAAAAAATTCAAGTATACTCAGCTTATTAAGGATTTTGTAATAGATAGTTATAGGCCTATAGAGAGCAAAGGCTTTTGTACTTAGTATATAAGTCTATAAATCTAGCTTTAGTTTCTGGGTTCTTACAAGCTTCATAAATGTCAAGTTCCTACAATTGACTGTAACAATGAGGTGGTTTCTTCATGTCTGCAAGTCAGGTAGAACCTATATCATGAAATTTGAGTCTGGCCTACATAAGCAGTTGGACTAGCTTGGTTATTGTAGCTGTTTGGTGGCTTGATTCTCTTAGCTGCAAATTCATCAGTTTCTTGCTACAGTAACAGAAGAGAGTCTGGATTGCAAAGACAAAGGGCAATCATCTTGGGGGAACAACATAGACAGAAGTCATATCAGAGGCAAGTCAAGTGACAACAAGATGGAAGGCATAACTAAGAAGATACAACAGGCTACTTTGAAACTGGCATATTCTCATACTCATTGGTTTTAACAAGTGATGCTAGCTCATCTGGAAATGGACATTGCCTGGAAATCCAAACACATCAAGGCTCTGCATCTATATTGCTCGATATCTAATGAAATCTGGGAGAACAATTCCTCCACTGACCTAGAACTACGCCTTTTAATATTACTAGTAGTTAGTAATTTTGGTTATAACTTTTGTGTGAAACGTTGGCTCTACATTCCATCTTGTTTTGTTCACAAATTCTTATAATTTACAAACACCCGGAATGTCATTTATTACGAATAAAACTATATATTTTTACACAACAAAAGTGTGATGTACATCCTTCAAAGCCAAATTACATCATAGAAATGCTTTCCAGACATCAAATATCCCCACCAGCAAGCATCTCCGTAAACAACTTTGCCAATTCGGCAATAAACTTCATGTACAAATGCACAATACTATAGTATTTAAAGAGTTTAAACTAAGATTCTCCTCTTTACCCGAGCAAGCAAGAGACTGACACTATATATCCAGCACCTCAAAAAAGACATAACTATTGAAAGCTTTCTTCATGGTCTCTAAACTAACATATTGAAATATGAGGTTCTATAGAATCTAGAGTATAGTGCTATTATACATTTCATATTTTTTAAAACATTTCCCCGATTAGTACTTCTAAGGAACATGTAAATCCAGTCTAGACTAGCATTTCCTTTGTTCCTTTCAGACTAGTTGGTAGACGGGGGACTTTGTGACGTATCAAGAGTAGCCAACTATAAATTCTGTTGTTTTGTCTGATCACCCTAATATCAAAGATCAAATGGTATACACAAATTGCCTTTAGCTATCAGACAGGGCCTGACCTGCCCTACCTGACCGTAGAAGAGCCCAATTTACATTGTAAATTGTAATTATATGTACAACTAAATTACAACAACAACTACCTATGGTGAAGCAACAATGATTCATATAAATAACAGAGTAGCGTATTATTGAAAAAGCTAAAAAGGGCAAAACTTTATTAGAATGAGAAGAGAAACAATGAGAGAATGGGATTTACTTGAAATTGGGACATTTGGGTCTCGACAAGATTCCGAGCATTCTGCAATGGGAGACCGCAACGCTCGACACAATCGGTAACTTGATCGTAATTGTTGGTTGTGCCGTCAAAACAATGGTAAGCACAGTTGAAGTATGATTGTTGTAACGTGAAATTGATATGGTCTTGGATACCAGATAGATGCAATTGAGCTGCTCTGTTCACTTGGTTCAGTTTCTGTCTCATTCTTTCGTTCACTATTCTCTCTTCAGCTGCTGCTTCTGCTTCTGCAGTGCCATCCATTCTGTTTCTTTGATTTTTCTCCACGGGGTGGTGGTTTTTGGCAATATTTCCACAAAGGGCTTGCTTCTTATAAGTTTCAATGTCAAAGAGGTCACAATTGGGCCGTGCCGCTCATTAAATGTGACCGGTCCAGGCTCTTTCGGGCCTACTGTAGGGGCTCTTCATGTCCTCTCAGGTAGACTCTGCCTTTCTAACCTACCTTATACACAATGGACGGTTGATACACAAAAATATCAGAGAACAAGTCCCCGAAGAAGTGAAATTGCAAAACTTTCGTGAGCAACGAGAAGAAGGAACTTTAATAGTAAGGACTAAGATTTCCTTTTCCTTCTTTCCCTTTTTCGATTATTGTCTGTCTTATATTATTATTATTCATATTATTGTTAGAGGTAATTACGCAATTAATATATTAACTAAAAAGTTTGAAATAGCATAATACGAGATAGGTTTGAAGGGTCCTTTATACCACATCATCATCGATCACAACATCTCAAATTCAATTGTGACATAATCTTCGGTTTACTTACAATCTGTTTGATTTCTCTATAAAAAGTCAATTAAGATATAATTGCTTGTTCCTATGGTAAGTGTCCGTAGAGAATGAAAATTCGAGTCAACTTTTTCGCTATAATTGTGAATTTGTGAAATTCTGATAATAAATAAATTTAATCTTCGATTATATTTGAAAATTATAGATATTACAACAAATTTAAATTTTTAAATGCACATCTATGCCGTTGGAGAGCATGCTCATAAGATGGTTGATAAGCTGGGATTTTAAGTGCAAGCTTATGTTTCTTATCACAAACGTTGTCTAGTAGTAAAATGTATCGTGTGCAAATAGTGCTTGGTTGCAAAGAAGGTTTCTTAGCAAGTGCAAAGCAAATCAAGATAAAAATTTAGAGGAATTTGCACTTAGAGGTGAAAAATGATATATGAATTGATATGTGTAGCGGCCGGGATCGAGATCCGGACGTCAAGGATTATGTCGAACTCCCAAATATAAATATTAAAACGTATAATTATTACAGATCCCACAGTCAAAAGTCATGTCATACATCTAGTAAATTAGCAGCGGAATAACTAGAAAAGTGTAGGTCAGTCAGTCTATCCCATCCTCACTTCGTACTCTACACCTCAGAAATCATAATCAGAACAGGAAGAGCATAAGTCATATAGACTTAGTGAGGGTAATCAAACATGCATCAAGATGAGCATGAACGCAACAAGATAGCAAACCACCACAAGCTGTTCAAGCAATTAATAAAATGAAAACCGTTCACAAGCAAGCAAGCAGGATCATAGCACATAAAAGGTGCTAGATTCACAGTACTGTAACAGTAACTGTCTTGGGTTGGACCAAATGGATCAGATATTGGTCAAATAACAAGATGGAGGCGTGACCCCGCCGGAATTGCATATGATGGGCACGACCCATCGCAACCCGAATATATAGAACCGTTTGAATAGTCCAATAAACAAGACGGAGGCGTGACCTCGCCGGAATTGCATATGATGGGCACGACCCATCGCAACCCGAATATATAGGACTGTTTGCATAATCCGAACAAGCAAGCAGGAGTCCGAAAGAATAGAGCTGCAGACCTCTTTATAAATTTTTGTCGACAAGTCGGTTTCCCAAGTTTTCCAAAATAGTGTGGTTGCTTTTGAAATCCATTTTTTTCATGTAATGCATATCATGTGAAATAGCAAGATATAACTAGAATGGAATAGCAAGATATAACCAGGATGGAATAGCAAGATATAACCAGGATACAGATCAACAGGTTATGGCACGAATAACCAAATAGTTAGTAGTCGTGGTTAGTAGTCGTGTCGTTGTCAATCGAGATGTCGTCGCGTAATCGAAGTCAGAATCAAGCAAGCAAGCGGGAATAAGTACTGGAATAGGAAGACTTTGAAAGATAACAACTTTCTCAGGGCCGGATGCCGAAAATCTTACTAATTTTAGTAAGACGGAGTGGAAGCACTCACCTCGGATGAACTTGTAAGCTACGCAATAAGCAAATCCTGATAAAAGGTAATTCTACTAAAAATTGACGCAAGAGAAACATAAGACACCCATAAACCCCAACAACGAGCACCAACAAGTCAAGCAAGCACAACCAAGTCACATGAGCAATAACTAAATCCATTGAGTCAAGACATTGCAAGCACAGGCTGAAGAACAGTACTTCAAGAACAAGATAGATCAATCGAATAGACACAAGAAACAGAGCCTACGAATTACTCAACCATATTGGGCACTAATCAACAACAGATCAATGCACTCGCAACTCGCAACTATGAAGGGTAGGCAGACGACATACATAAACAGAGCAAATGAATCTAACTAGTATGACCAACGGTCAACACGATAAATACAAGAATTGAGAAACGATAGTCATAGTAGGATAACCAGACATACACACTCGACTGAGGCAATGCATAACAGCAGACCCAAATTGCAACATCCCACTGCAATTCGAACAGTAACACAAACTCGGAAAAGGACCAAGCATGACTGGTACAGGTAGTCCACTCACAGACAGAGGTACATAACATCACGGACATCAGAAAACAGGGCGCAAGGAATATATCCACAACTAGCAGATCGACACGCCAGAAAACAGGTCATGACTGGTTTAATAATGGACAGTAAACCAACATATATCAGGAAACAGGGCACAACACAGAAAGCAGTTCAACACGGAAGATTATAATTAGCTACAGGCCCCATTCGAAGCTACAGTAACATAATAGACGCAAATCTTTAAACAACAATAGAGAGAGCAAAAGATTTATCACAAAAGTCATGTTCATGCGTGCGGTAGCAAGGCCTATGTATACTGAAAAATGGTTAGGTTTTATTTGATGGAAAGATAGGAATGTTTCCATTCATAAAGAAAGTACCAGCTCAAAGATAGAGCAAAAACAGATCAGCAGGAACATTGAAAACAAGGCCAATTGCCACTTTCACGCAAGAAGTCATAGAAACTGCATTATAAATCAGGTCATATTTCTTTCACATGTCAACACTTAATCCTTTACTTTTTTTACTATTCAGTACTTAATCCTCTATGTTTACATTTCCGCAATTACTCCTCCTGCTTATTTATTTTCTTTTTCATATAGCGACTTTGTATAAAATATGTTATCAGCTCTTACCAGCTATAAAGACTAAATGGCCTGCTGGGATGAGCAAAGATATACTAATGCAACAAGACAATTATCGTGCGCACGTAAACGATGATGATCCATATTTTAGAGCAGCAACAAGTGCGGATGGATTTAATATCCACCCTTTTTTTCTCAACTAGCTAATTCACCAGACTCTAATGTGAATGATCTTGGTTACATTAGAGCACTGCAGTCCCTTAAAGATGAAAAGACACACTTACAGTTGATGATCTTATTGAGACATTACTCAATTCTTTTGAAAATCTTGAGATAATGACACTCAACAATGTTTATCTAACTTATCAAAATTGTTTGATTGAAATCATGGAAAAAAAGGAGTTGCAATAACTACAAGTTCCCTAGAATACGCAAACTTTACTCGCATTGAAGATATCAACGGAATATGAACAGTACAAGTTAATCACACAAGTGAATACATACACAACGTTCAACAACAGTCAACATGTCGGTAGCAATCAATAAGTAGGACCATTCAAACTCGCTAGGAAGAAAACTGATGGGGA
>JAYMSP010002336.1:0-24881 GCA_036897095.1 Plantago elongata
ATTTGATAGTAACCTAAGCATATTGACAGAAAAGCTTGTTATTGCTTCCCTCAACAAGTCCATCTACAGATTCTACAGATCCGAACTTGAACGTACACCCAATTCTTGTAGGTAATGGCGAAAGTTCCGGAGTAGAGGAATCAATCTGTCAGTTCCAAGATGAGGTTTTCCATCTACCAATATACTAGACGGAGCACCAAAGCGAACCGATGTCTTTAGAACCTGTAAATGCAGAACATAGATCAAAACCAACATCATGACACCCCAAAGGCGTGGACTATAAAATCTAGAAATAGTATTTCCCGCAAAGGAGGTTGAATGGAAAACAATTTACAGTAAAAGGTATAAGAGGCACAGTGGGAGAACAAGACTTACGGTTAAGACACTGCCATTATTTCTTCCAATCCTTGTTACTAACTTGCCATCACTCCAGGTACCTGCACCACCCTGTCATACATAAGTCCATAATAAATGAACAGTTGCAATGGAAATGTGTAATTGGGAAAAACAATTAAAAAGGACGCTCACTGTTCTTGTTACTCTTCCCCCTCAAATGCACAATGGTCCGCCCAAAACTATGACTACATCTAACTTCTACGTTAACTACATGGCATAAAAGAAAATGCCTTCTTTTTGGGGTACAAAGTACTATGAAAATACCAGGCAAAAAGAATAAGAAAAATATATATGAACTGAACAACCAGGTGCCAATATAACAATTCTCTACCTCCAATCCCCTAAGAGTTTCATAGGAATCCAACCCAGAATTCAGTTGAAATGTAGAAGCATTACTAGTACTACACTATAGATCCTTGAAAGAGAAAAATATAGTCAACAGCAGGCACTTTAGCACTCTGCCTTTTATGTATTCCAATTGTACCCACTACCACTAAAGCTTGACATAAAATTAATAAGCTATACACATATATTGTCCTCGGACTCCAAGTTTTGTCTACAAATTACACATTGTCTTAGACCCCATGGAGCTCCATGTTAAGCTTTTAACACAGAGCGGGCTACATGGAAGGTGGCGAGGAATAAATATGGTAAATTTGCTAGTCAGCTAGTTTACTTATTTCCAAATTCAGGCATATTTTGTGTATGATACTAGGAGATATTGCACATAATAAACCTTAGATACTGAAAAAACCTGGAATTTAATTGGATTAAGAGACGACCTCCCCAAAGCAAAAATTGCTTTCCAGTTGTAACATCCGACGGACTACCAGAGCACCGATGTCACGCCCTCTTTGTTCAACTGGTTGACCTCTTTCAACAAGGGTAACATCCGCACCAAGTTCAGCAAGCACAAGAGAAGCGAACAGTCCAGCAGGACCACTACCAGCAACTACTACTTTGGGCTTTCTGGTCAAACTAATGTTGTCAGCTCCATTGACCATACTAGTGTGGTCGCATTCTGATATAGATGATGCGGCTCCATCTATATTTTGGTGAGTACGAAGCATAGTCATCAGATCACCACATACTCTCTCGGGTACCAAGAGTTCCCTTTGCTCAACTTTTGGTTCCATTTCAAAAATGAACTCCTCGCAATGTGGCTCAAGGTCTATGAGTTTTTTAGCGTCCATATCCACAGTATATACAAATTTCGGCTTCTTAAGAAACTGAGGTTATGCAGGAAAAAAAATAAGTCAAAGTATAGTCAAATTGACAAGAGAGATAAAGATACAAGGAGATAACACGAGCCATTGCAAAATAGCTAAAAGACCAATCATAAAAGTTTGCAACTTCTCTGTCATGCAAAAATCAGCTATATATGCATTTGATTCTAATTTGATCATGTAAAGTTAAATGGATCGCCAATAAGCATTGCCTTAGAAGTTTCATGTTTCAACTAACCAACCAATAGGCAGTAGTCATGCACTCAGGTAATACTACAATCTGATTTTTCCGGGTAAATAGAAGGGAAAATAGAAGCTATAAAATTTTGGAACGGCCTACAGGACTTCACGTCAATAAACAATCAGCCTACTAAAATTTCCATACCTTCCGTGCATCAAATGACTTTCTCACCACAGTAAACGCCTCTGCTGGCAACATTGAAGCTACCTAGAAAATAAATTGGCACAATAAGAGCATTAAAAAACAATCAAACAGATAGAGAAACTTTGTCTTTCATTCTATTTGAATTTTTTTATTTTATCCATTCGACTAATGCCATGCATGTGTCAAACTTGTCAGATATAGACATGGTTAGTCTGTAAAACTGCATGCGACCCCTTTCATTCCATTAGTTTCTGTACATGACTTTTACCTTGCCAAAAGCTAAAATGTAGAAAGGGGGTTTGTTTCGTGTACCTGCCACATCATTTGTTATTATAGCTGACCATTGTTAGATGTTTTCCGTCCAAATATCACAACAAAATGACTTCAAACATACTGTGATCTCAGACCCATACGAGAAACTCTAAACATAAGTGACATAAGGGCTATCACTTAATTGCCTTATAGCACCACCATAGTAATGAACCATGAGAGGTAAATGTCAATATCCCAACAAAAGGTGATAAATCATTATTTCCCATTTACTGAGGCAAATCACAAGAAAAGACAAAGCCGAACAAGTCCGCAACAACTCAGCTTTCTACCCTATGAAGTAACCATATAATCAGAACAAAATTGAATTCAGTATGAAATACAATGTTTACTTGTCATTTACTGAATTCGAACAAAACGAAAGCAAGTGCTAACTGCTAAGTAACATGGCAAACAGATAAATTTCTCTTGGAAACAGTAAAAAGACACTCGAATTCCATAACAATAAGCCAAAAAAAAAAAAGGCCAAAGTTCGAATCTTTCGTACCGGGAATTCAAGAACTTTAGCAATTTGCTGAAGCAAAGGCTCAGAGACACCCCAGAAATCCTTCCCAGGGTCATCCTCAACAGAAACTCCCAGCTTGGAGAGCCTCCAAACGCCTTGAAGTTTCCTTTCGGCGTCAAGTGGGGACTTTTCTTGAAGCCTTAGCTTCCTTCTCTCTGATGGATACCTGAATTTTCCAGTTCTTTTTGATTTCTTGGCACATTTTATAACAAGAAGAGATTTTGGAAACTTGAGGGATTCTCCAGTGGAAGTGGGAAAATGTGAGTTTGAGTTGGAAGTAGATAGGGAAATTTGAGGAATTGTGTGAAAGTGGGAGATAATATTGGGCATAATTGTTGGAATGGAATGAATTTCTTCTTCTTTTGCTGGAAGCAAAGTGTGATAATGATTATAAAACAAGGTTTGGGGTTTAAGGATGGGGTTTTGGATTTTCTCCAATTTTACATTTCCTTTTCTTTCATCTTGGTCTTGACTTTTAACATAACTCATTAATCTCAATTCGGTTCATATTTATTCAGTTATACAACAAATTAATTTTTAGGTCCATTTAATTCAATTCAATTTAGTTCAGTTGAGTATTGACGAAGAAACAAAACATTAATCCTTGTATTTTTTAAAATTATAATACGTTAGCAATTCACTATTCGTAACAGCCTAAAATTACCCATTTTTATTTTGTGAAACATTATTTTTATCTCATTTTTCAGTTTAACATATACTATTATTCTTGTTTTCTTTTTCCTTTTATCTTTACAATTTTATGTTCTCCAACTACAAAACCAAAACCACATTTTACGGCATACACCATTCACACCGTTGTCGTGTTGGACATGTCTGGATACTATCCAAAAAAATATTTAGTGTCGTGAGGGTTGATAGATGCGTACACCAACCAGCACGCACGAAAATGTGAACTTCGGTAAAATAAACACTACTGAATTGTACATTGAATTGACGGTGGTGTTTATCCTAGTATATGGAACTGTCCTGGAGGTCAAAACTCAGTGTTGGTGGTGTTGGTGAGCCGTTTTGAGGTGCTTATGGAGCAGAGTCTTGGTGACGAGCATTTCCTTGATGTTGTGTTATGGTTTTTGCCTTTTAACTTTGATGGATGTAATTGGTTTTGATATTTCTAGAGATGTGGTTAGATTTGGACATTATGTTTTTGTTTCTAATGTAATTGATTCGTTGAGAGTATTTCTTATGCTCTTAGCTTTTAATAAAAATTTTAACCGTTAAAAAAAAACCGACATACACCATTCCTCAAAATCCATTTCGAATGATTCATCGAAAATAACTCATTGCATACACAAGTGTAAACATGTCCATTTTGAACTATAATAACTTATTATGCACACTTTTGAGTTGTTAGTTTTGAATAGACTTTCATCTCATCTAAAAACTCGAATTTGTATATAGTTGTGGGTTTAATACTCAACACTTCCCCGCACTCGTGATCAATTTCAACCTCTTTGGGAAGGTCATTTGAGTGGAAATTTAATATAGGATGGAGATTATCTCCGAGAAGATTATGAACATGAGCCAAAAATTCTAATATCATGATATAATTCCATCTCATTTAAAAATTTAAATTTATAAAGAATTATAAAATCTAAGTCATTAATATTAATACTCAACATCATAAACCAACACAATCTTATCAAAAGCATTAAACACCTTATTAAAGTCACATATGGTCAACCAAGGCTACTAGATTGTTGGGCTAAGTGTTTCAATAAGGCACAAGTCCGTTTCCTTTTATTATTCAAAAGCAGTAAACACCTTATTAAAGTCACATATGGTCAATCAAGGCTTCTAGATTATTGGGCTAAGTGTTTCAATAAGGCCCAAGTCCGTTTCCTTTTTATGTAGTAGTAATTTTTGTTGTTGGACTAGGGATTTCAACGGACACTACTTCCAAAATCCTATTTTTTTTTGTTTATGCCAAGGCCCAACTCGGAGGATCACTCCAGAGCCCAAACCGGGTTTTCTAACACAAAAACCGGAACCTTAATTGAGAGGGGAGGAATAGCAACCCGGTATATTTACTTAACGACTTTCACATTTTTTCTTGCTTTATTTAGGCCATTAACTATCACAACCAAATTTGATTGTGACGAGACCTCAAGCCAACAACCGCCCCATAGTGAGCGATCGGTAGAACTGATTTCTGCTTTCTTGTTAGTATGGTTATATTGTCAACAAGACTTCAATATTGTCCAATTTTCCTCCTATTAAAACCGTTAGAGATATAAATTCGAAATGAAATGAAAAAAGGTGGGTTCCATCGTTTCTATGTACAGGAATGTGGATCTGATCGTGTAAATGTAAGAAGATTCACACAATGAAAAACACTATGTGGCATCTTAGAACTCCAAACAATTAATTTGCAAAACAACCTTTATTGAAGTATTGGTGGAGATAAATTAGGAACTTAGTTACTCCATTATGCCTCAAATATGAGAATTGGATGGGATTAAAGTCACTTCCTTGGTTGAACGACACTTAAAAATAGCTAAACTAAAACATGAGAAACGGGCTTTTATTGAAAACAGGCTTAGGAATATATAATTTATTATTAAATAACGATTGTACATAATTTTTGTTGATATCGCATAATAAATTGGTACCATAAAATTTACACAAATTTTGACTCTAGCATTCTTTCTATATTATCTTTGAATAACGTGATTGTCAAAAGGAATGTGCTAAAAGTATGCAAAACGTACTAATTAAACCTTAATCTATCCACTTAGACTGCCTCACTTTCTCTTCTTTTGTAGGAAGAAATGATAACCAATCAAGAAAAGTTTATACAACATAAAACATGATTGGAGTCCATGTTCAATGCTTGGACCAAAAGCCTGGACAATATAAGTGGTGTTTTCATGATTCCATATTTCCATAAATTGGCTTTTCTTTTAGTATTAAAGTGGTCCTTGTTTTGTTTTCGGCCGAGCCAAAATGGCTAGACATATATCATACCTGGTCTCATTTGTCATGTACGAAGAACAGTCCCCACCCCGTAATCTTGGAGGAAATCCTCTCCATCTATCGTTTCGAGTTCGCGAAAATCTTCTCTAAATATTTTATTCGGATATCATGCATATTAGTATATGATTTATAAGCTCTTGAGTCTTGACATGTAGTCTATGAAAATCTTTTAAATACATATTTCATATATGTTACGGGTAGTTGTAAAATTCATGTGTTGGATCAAGCCGACTTTGATAGAAGAGTAAATTCAAGGCTTTACAATCGAAAGAGCTACATATACATCCAATTTAATTTATAATGCAAAATGTTGAAATTTTATTCGGACACGAATTTTAAAGTATAGTAATATAGAGATAAGTTGGATATTCAATTCATTGTTTGCATAGTTAAACTAGAAGATAACGGGTGGCTGGACATAGGTATTACAACTATGAACAAGAACAACTCATGAAATCGACAAGAAACTTCGGTTTGTATTTGTTCCGAAGAAGATTTCAAAACTCACGGTCTCCAAAATTATACTTTATAAGTATGTGTTAATTAATTATTAGAAAAAAAAAGTAGTATAGTGATAGTTTGATAGATCTATTCAATCTCTACATAGTATATTGTAAAAGGTGTTGAGTTGAGAACGAGAATCGATGTTTATTCAGTATGACTCTTTAAACGAAAATGAAGTTTGCTTGGGTCATAATTTTTGTTGATTTGATTTATACGTATAACATACTTATTATTAGTTGTTATTATTATTGTTACCATCACATCCTTATGAAGCAACTTTTAATTAATTAGCATAGGTTATATAACTCGATCTTGTCCCTTGATTTTTGTTATTATCATTAGTTACATGACAATGGACGGCCATTCCTAGGATCTAGCTAATTAACATACTAACATTTTCTAGCTATTTTTTAAAACGGTTGAGGGGGTGACTCGAACTCTAAACCTATTGATTGGAGTTAAATTGTCTTATCAACTGAGCTACATTTTATAACTATTAGTTAGTAATCTTTTAAAGTACGGGTAATTATAATTGTTGGAAGCTGGGTAGGTTGAATTCGCTTGAAACTACAAATGATCAATGGAACAATAATACACCAGTTAAACTTGGATCACCATACGACTAATTAAGGGTGAGAACGAGTTCGGAATGTAATTCGATGTATTTGACATAAAATTTTATGACCCTTATCATGTAAAATGATACTCCCTTTGTCCTGTTTCGCTAGATCATTTCCTTTTTAATGCTGTTTTTAGAAAAAAGACTTAGTTTATCATTATTGTAAAAGAGAAAAATGATTAAAAAACGGAGAAAGTATAATAAATAAGAAGAGAATGACAAAGAGCGTGAACAAACTATAATATATAGGCGAGTGGTGTTTAATTCATTTCTATACACTCCTATTATAGAAAATGAGAAATGATTATATTAGTAGAACGTAAAAAGTAATAATTATATTTTAAAGTAGGACCGATGGAGTAATATTTAGTTCTTTACAATATAGCACACAAATAACACAAACATTGAAAGATATGTGTATGAATTAGTGAGATACTTTAGAGATGTATTTGTATTTTTAAGTATACGTATAATGTGTTTAAGAAATTGAAATCATGGTTTATGAGTAGACATATTTCATATTAATTTTATGTTTATGTATATCATCGACGTATGTTTTGTAATATTTTTATTATTTTTTTAAATTTTCACTATTATTCACTTATGCGACTAATCCAGCCGATCATCGTACGAACCCTCTCGGAAACTCCAAGCAAAATTTCCCAATTTATACGTTTTCTTCCATTCCAATTTTCAAACAAAAGAACCAAAGTAGACCATATGATGTCTCTAAGAAAAGTAAAACCCTACCATACCAAGACCAACTCCTCCTCTTTTCCTACTTTACCCCTAAAACCTGCAAACATCAAGGGCAAACTCGTCCACACATCCTCCCACTAATAAGAAACACAATCAGTTGATTATTAGCAAATTAATAAATAATTAGGTGGCGCGAAATAAACTGCCTCTTCATTTCTTTCTTCCTCTTTCTATATCTCAACTTCTTCTTCAACTGAAACAATTTATCTCATTTTTCTCTTCAATCCTTAATTTATTATTTATTCATCTATTTCCAGTTTTTTTTTTTTTCAATAATAATCATCATCTTCTTCTTCTTCACTGGAGAAACAAGTGATCATCGGAAATGCGCGCAGGTGGGTTTGTATGTATGTTTGTGTATGTACGTTCGAATGTGAATTTAATTATTTTTTTTGGGAAGTTGGATTAGGGTTTTTGAATTTTTTTGAATCTGAATTGTTTACATTTGTTCAAATTTATTGAAAATCCCTAGTTTCTGAAGCTTCGTTTGTGGAGATGATACATGAGATCTGAATTGTTTGCGGCATCGGAAACAGAACCTGACGAATCACCTCAATTTAATCTTTTTTTTCGTGCATTTATTCATGTCAAAATCAATCAATTTTATATGTAGTGTTTTTAATTTATCTATGGAATTTACGATTCGCATCGGTACTGGTATCTACATCCGTGAAATGAGGTAAAAAAAAGGTGTTGGGGAGAGTAAACTAATCGAGATTAAGGGGTAATTTGAATAAAGATTTGATTTTTAGTTTGTTTGTTTGTGTAATTGTGCTGGTGTTGAGTTTCATAGGGATGGACAATGATCTCTACCTGCACGTGGTCTCCATGTATGTGTTCCCATGTCTCAATTGTTAATGTTCAAGCTTTTGTTTTGTTAGTGTTAGTTAATTGTATCTTGGAGATTAATCAATGTAACTTGGTACTTTTCTAACAAGCAGACAAGAAGTGTGTATTTTTTTAATTTGGTGGTCTTTCAATGCTAGGGAATTTCGCCGCAACGGCGGATTTTTCTTTATTTTTTGTGGAAATATCAGTGAGGAGTGGAGAGAGAGAAAGGTACTCAGGGTTTGTGCATTTAATGGCATTTAATTATTGGTGCTGAGTGTGTGAGGGATTAAGGGTAAGCAGGAGTAGTAGTAGTGGTGGTAGTATCATTTTGGTCCATGAAAAAGGAGTTGGGTGGGGCAAGAAGAAAGAAGGCAGAAGGATTTGAATGTAAGTCTTTTAGTTACTGATGAGTGTACTATGATTGTGTATATGATGTGGGTATGCATGTGTGTGTTGCGTATGAAGCTCCAGCTTAGCCAACCATGGCTTCCCCGTGAGAGGGACAAAGGTTGGGGACCAGGTACAAAAGAAGATAGAGGAATTGGTAAGCTAGAAAGTGAAAGTAAGAGAGTGCATTTTGTAGGGTAGCCTCTTCATACAACCCATACTTCTTTTCCCCATTTCTGAGGGAAAGAAAGGATATCTTCATTTGTGTTTTCTTTTTCTCTTACAAACAAGTGTGATCTGCCGGAAATGTGTTGTTTTGAATTATCATATTCAATCTTTAAGGGATCTGTCATCTGGGTGTCTGTAAAGATGTATTCTTTTGATCATCTTTTGCTTTTTCATCATGCCTTATTTTCTTATTTTCAATGTATACTCATCTGTAGTATCTTACTTTTGACTGCAAATTTATCTGGCAGAATTTCGGGGTGCTGGAAAGATCCTGCTTTTGGAGGAATTGGTTCTTATTGATCAATTTGACAATTGGGTCTGTTGAAAGCTTGTTCGTGAGTGTGTTCTATAGAAGCCATTGTTCATATATATGAGAGAGCACATCAATGTGGTCTAATTTTCACAATTTGGATGGATGTATGTGAATCAGAGAAAGTATTAGAGAAGCACTCTAAATTAGAGACTACCAGACCGAGACTGCCGTTGCTTCCAGCTGAAAACAAGAATGGGACCAACCACCGATTACGGACGAGAGAAGTTAGTTCCAGATATAGGTCACCTACACCATCTGCAACCACTGTTCCGAAACGCAGCCCTTCACCAATTGCCAGCCGGACATCATCAACCTCAGCTTTATCCACGCCGAAGAGGGCAATATCAGCAGAAAGAAAGCGCCCATCAAGACCATCTTCACCGACAAGTCCATCTGCAACAACACCAACTCGGGACACATCTGCAGAATTGCTATTGGCATCAAGAAAGGTAGCTGGCAATAAATTACCAGAATCTCTATGGCCGTCTACAATGCGGAGTCTCAGTGTTTCTTTTCAGTCCGATGCTATTTCTGTCCCTGCTACTAAGAAAGAGAAACAAATTTCTCATACTCATTCTGATCGGACTTTGAGGCCATCATCAAATGTAGCTCAAAAGCAGGATTATCCTCTGTCAAGGAAATCCACGCCAGAGAGGAAGAGTAGTCCACTGAGAGGAAAGAATTCGACTGATCAGTCTGAGAATTCGAAACCAGTTGATAGTTCACATTCTCGTTTAGTGGACCAGCATAGATGGCCTAGTAGAGCAACTGGGAAAGTGTCATCCGGTAGGCTGAACAGAAGTATCGATCTGGGTGATAAGGTAAGCAAAATTCCATTGTTATTTCCTTCAAGACCCAGTTCACCTTCTCTCAGGAGACTTTCGCTGGATGGGGCAACTAAACCGTCGCAAAAATCTGCGAGTGATTTGTTGATGCAAATATCTGCTGATGATAGTTCACTAAGGCTAAGAAAGCCTGGGTTTTCAACTTCATCAGATAGAAATTTGACGGCGAATACTACAGCTAGAGCTCTGGCCTTACCAAGTCCTGCGTCACGTCCATCGTCTCCCTCCACAGCTAGAGGGGTCAGTCCATCCAGAAATAGGACAGTTATCCCTCTCTCTAGGATACCGAGTCCTTCTCGGGTTAGACCATCCAGCCCATCTAGACAACCGATAAGACCGTCTAGCCCATCTAGACAGCCTGTAAGACCATCCAGCCCATCCAGACAGCCTCAAAGTTCTACTTCCGTTCTTAGCTTTATAGCGGATATTAAAGGAAAGAAGGCTGCAAATGACATTGAGGATGTTCATCAGTTGAGGCTGCTGTACAACAGGCACTTACAATGGCGATTTGCAAATGCTCAAAGTGATGCAGCATTGCGTTCTCAAAAATTAAAAGCTGAGGTGATGATTAACTTTTCAAATGTTAGCAATCTGGATGTTTATAACTTTAGTTGTTTGTGGTAGCTTCTCATTCTTTTTTTTCCTGTCTGATAATTTACCACTCTGCTCAAGATTCCTTAAAGTCTGATTCTGATGGTGCAGTACCATTTAATGTGTGCTGGTCTCTCCTTATAGCTAGTTCCAGATGTAGTAAATTAGGTTTCTGTTAATATGGCAAAAAGCGATGGAGTCTGAATTCAGATTGACCAGTTTTTCCTTTTCATTATTATCTTCTTTTTATCTTTTGTTAAATCTTATTAATCCCTTCGAAAATATGCCTTTAATCTAAGTTCATTTTGATGGTGCAGAAAATATTGTACAGCGTGTGGAGGACGATTGCAGATTTGTCGCGATTCGTGATGGAGAAGAAGACCGAACTTCAACAAATGAAGCTCAAGTTGATTCTTCATTCAGTTTTGACTAATCAAGTATGCTGATTCTATTTTAGTAAAATCATGATATCACTTGGCTGTCTTGGTTTGTGGCCTGCACATATGCTGTATCTGTTGATTAGCATTCCTTTCAAATTGATAAAAGGTTCTGTGTCGGAGATGTTTGTAGTATGGAAGCACCTTTAAAGAATAACGACGCCTATGTCTGAGGTTAAGCATATTAATGTGTGTATTTCAAGGAAGCTCGCATATGTGTAATCCTCATTCCTGTATGCAGTGAGCAACGTAAATATCTTATGTGGATTGTAGAAATAAATAAATTATATGGAAGAAAATGAGCCAGCTTCTGATGTCATGTGAGCTTTGTTCTTTTTCGGATGATCCCGTAATAGTTAAAAGAGTTTTTTTCTTGGAGAAGACTAGTCCCAACTTCCAAGTATTTTGAATTCAATATTATCACAAAGTGCAGATGGAGGATTTTTCAGGGATGGAGAGAGGATGAGGCTGTGCTTAATTTTATAGGAATGAATTCTCATGTTCCTCGAGCAAAATTTTGAAAATTTTGTTGTGTTGAAATTGAGTTAGAAGTATAAAAAGTAAAGCTATACCCGTTAATTAAAAAGAAAAAAAAAAAAGGAGAACGGGAGAGAGATGAGTTGAAAGCTCTATTTGTAGACTAGTCTCTACCTTTCTGTTCTGCATTCTCATTGATGATTCTGTTTCCTACGTATCTGTAAAATTTTGACCTACGCATGTGTCTATAATTGTCTGTTTACTGTACAATGCATTCACTTTGCTGAGTACTTATAATTTTCTAATTCGAGCAGCTGACCTTGCTTGACGAGTGGGCTTCAATTGAAAGGGATCATACTAACTCACTAACCTGGTCAATCCAAGATCTGCAGGCTAGCACCCTCCGCCTTCCAGTCACTGGTGGCGCAAAGGTATTACCGCTTGACTGTTTCTATATCGATTGATGAAATATACTTATCTAACTCAAATTCTTTTACATTTTTCCAGGTGGACATTGAAACTTTGAAGGCAGCTATATGCTCTGCTGTTGATATCATGCAAGCAATGGGATCCTCCTTGCGCTCCGTACTCTCACGGGTTAGATAAATTCTGCTCTTATATCTATCATGTGTACTTAAGTCAACCTGCCATAATATCTGGTTATCCAAATAATTCCCACAATGTACCTAAGCTTGTGACGGTTCTTTTGGTTGGGTCATTGTGACAGACCATGTATCATTTTTTTTCATTTGAACAACTTTCAGCTGAAGCAACTAATGTTAGAGAATAGACCTGCTTGAATATGATAGGTACAAGTTCCCAACAAATCCTTTCTTTCAGCTGTTTGTGCAAGTAATTCTGGGGCTGACCTGCTAAGAACTGCCTGAGATTAATTTTAAAAAATGCCTGGTTTTTTAGAAGTGGAAATTCCATGTTCCTAAGAATCGTAGTTAGGGGTGGAAAACGAACCGAACATTTGGCAAAATTTTCGTTCGTTCGTTCGAATGTATGTTCGGTTCGTGTTCGACGAACATTACAAATTAGTGTTCGTGTTCGGTTCAATATTTTTTTTAATTGTTCGTGTTCGGTTCGCATGTTCGGCTCGTTTGTATTAAATAGTTCGGTTCGGTTGTTTGTTTATGTTTAAAAAACTCTAAAATATATATTTTATAATAAAATAATATATAATAAAATACTACAAGATCATAACCAACAATAATAAATTTCAAATGAAAATTTATATTTTTAAAATACTATTAATTACATAATGAATTTTCACGTAGTCCAAATGTATATTAAAGAATACTGGATAAAGAATAAAAGTGTTCGTTGTTCAGTTCGAAACAACTCGAACATGTTCGGTTTGGTCCAACCGAACACGAAATCGAACACGAACTGAACGTTGATTGAACTTTTTCATGAACATTTCGCGAGCGTTTGATTCGTTTGCCACCCCTAATTCGTAGTAATGCTCTGGCTAAAGCCTTCAATGGATACACATCTAATTTCAGCAATTAATTTCCTCTTTCTATATTATTAAATATTGGCTTTTAACCAATCTAATGAACTGCATGTTGTAATGATTGCTTTGCTAAAGATTCTTGTGGTGTTTAATGGTAAACAATTGGGATAGTATTTTCATTTTTTAAAAAAAATCCACTAATATTGAATTTTATCATACAGGTGGAGAATATGAATTCATTGGTTTCAGAACTTGCTGATGTGGCAGCACATGAGAGAGCCATGCTTGTTGAATGTGAATCACTTTTAGGTTCTACAGCTGCATTGCAGGTCAGGAGAAACAAATTCTCTCAAGACATTAAATTTCCCTCTCTTTATGTTACCCGTACCTTTGCAAATTAGAAAGACTCGCTGGAACGAATGAACCCCTATGATGTGTGGAAATAGTTTACCAATATTAGGTGCTCTGTTACTTAGACGTTCTCCAATTGTTATCAACACTTACACAGTCCATAGGTGTGTAGTGGCACTTCAAAGCTTTCTACTTTCTGGTTTGAAATCGTGAGTGTGTTTGGCAATCATATAATATTGTTGGTCCGCTGTCTTCTAACCAAATTAAGGTCAGTCAGAAGAGCATGTTAGATGATTTGTAGCTTCTTCAGTTGCCTATATGAGACAACACACATGAATGACTGCCTTAGTTTTCTTTTATAAATTCGCTTCATGCCAATGCTTTTCGATTTGGGAAATAGTTAATAACCTTGAATGCAACTCAACAGGTGGAAGAAAACAGCCTTAGGACCCATCTGGTGCAGATGAAAGAAGCATTTGATCAACAATCATCAATGTTTGGGTATTAGCCATGCCCGAGCTTACGTCTCCAACAAACATGACATGACACAACTGTTCTTGGTGAAGTGTATATTAATATTACCTCCCCCTTTTTTTTTGTCCTCGTAGCAGTTATAGGTCTAGTTAGGAACGGTTAGTAGTCTTTTTTATTCTTTTAGGCATGGCTGGGGCTCCAGGTTGAGCTCTCCCTCTTTTTTCGTTTTTTTTTGTTCGGTTTTACATGTATTTATTCTGAATGAAAGATTACAGGAAAGTGATAATGAAAAGCTTGAAACATGGATAGCATGTAAGCTCCATGAGTTTGGTCCAAATGCATGATTTTTTCTTGTTTACATTTTCGTTTGTCGGATTATTGTCTTATCTATCTCTATATAACATACAATGATTGATGTGTATATGCATTGAACAGAAATACAGACAACCATGTGGAAACTATCCTGTTGATATGTAGAATCTGGTCATGTTATAGGAGAATCCCAATGGAGATATGTCCCATATCTAGAAATCTTATTATTTTAAAGAGTGATTATAATACTAGTACAATTTTATTTAATCAGCAAATCCGACAAAATACAAAAAGCTAAAACGAATGAGACTGATATAATGTTGTCTTATTGTCAAATAATGGGGTTAATATTCAACTTCAGTTTTTAGTTTGGCTCGACACGAATTGGGATTTTTTATACAGAGTAGTATGAGTTGCATTTTAATATGCTTGTATTTTAAAAGAAAGATATGTATATAGCATGTATACTTATCCATTTGTATAACACACTGCTTTGCAAAACCACCTTGAAGCCTAATGAATAGACGTATTATTTCGACGTCGTGTTTCGGGCTTTCGTTCTGATAAAATTGGGATCTTGCTTCATGGGCATGCAGTAATTTCTTGGTTTGGGTCAAATGTGTTTGTGGGTTCGGCTTTGGTGGAAATGTAAACGAGTTTTTCGAAGTTAGGTTATGCACGCAAGGTGTTTGATAGAATTTCTGAACCAGATACGGTTCTTTGGAACACGATAATTTTTGGGTTGGTGAAAAATTGTTGCTTTAGGAGTCACTTGTGGTTCTTCAAGATATGGTTAGGACTCAGAAGGAAAATGCTGGTTGATCCGACTACATTGTCCGTGATGCTGTGTTCTGTCACTGGGTTGCAGGAGCTTAGAACCTTAGGGTGTGTTTGGACTGCCATAATTTTACTAAATTCGTATCCAGGATTACCAACCGGCTGATCAATATAAGGGATGCAAGAAGGTTTCATCATTTTGATGGAGCATGCAGACTATTGGTGAAAGAAACTCAAACACATCAAATACTATCTCAAGTTTCTTTATGACCTATTGACCTTAGCATGTTGATTTTCATGGTTCAACAAATTTAATTACAATGTTTGGTACACCATACAGCATCTCACCTATCCATATATTTAACCACGACCTCAGGGCGCAGACTACACTGATGACATCTCAATAGTAACCATGGGTAATATTATCTGTTAGCTCTTATTCTCATTCTTGGTGATCTCTATTTTCTATATTCTCTGTGATGGATGAGAGATATCTTCTGTGTCCGGTTCTGCATAATGATCTTCTGAATCAATTACAGGTTATGCTGTTTGCATGTCTGTTTAAAACCACTAGATGGATGGTTCACATGCTGTAACAAATCAAGCTGCTGTTGAAGACTATGATATGCTAAGTGGACATCCAGCATCCTGTGGAAAAACTGTTCGGGGATGGTTGAATTATAATAAAGCATGATTCAAGCTTTCTGGGGATATCAAACCATCTTAGAGACTATATGTCTTCTCGTAAAGCAACTGACCTCTTTCTGCCATGGTTTTCTCCAGACGGTATGATACGTTTTTTCTTGCTGGGTTCCTTGAGATAAAATTAATTTCTCACATAAATCTGCTTTTCAAGAGTATGCTAATATGCAGTTCCATTCAAAGATTTTTGAAGCATCTAAATACATGACAGAATCTTTGCACCATTACTTGCATGTTTGCACCCATAGAAAACTAGAAAGTCTCTATTACATCACTTCTGTTTCAATCATTACAAAATTTAAAATAATTGTTGATAGTGAGAAAACAAAATCCTTGCTTTATAATTTTTTTTTTCTTGTTCCAACGCCACTTGGTTGGACAACATTTTAGATCCTCAAGATATCAAAATTTGTACATCATGCTTGTAATTTGCAACTTCTGGCAGAAAATGCGGATTTTCAGCAATTAATCCCACAGTGCTTGGTGTCAGGCCCCTTGGTTTTTAGAATGAAGGGATCGATTCTAACCCAAAGCAGAGAGAATATGGAAGCTAGTAATATAGACCATATAATGACAATAGTAGGTGTCCTGTTTTGCCTACCCATGAGACCTTTTAGGAACGGATACAAGTGCACGATCACCCAAAAGGCAAAGAAGAGTTTACCAAACAAGGGACCCCATGATTGGTATCCGTTGTTTATTGCATCTGAAATTCCAGCCACAACACCCACCAAGTTTATTATCAAAATAGTTGTTGGAGGGATTAGGAGTGTTGTCCACTTGAAAGCATATAGTTCTCCGAAGTCTTCATCGTCTGTTTGCTTGGATGTGACTGTAAAATTTGTATCTATTCCGGCCAGAACTTTTAAAATTCCCTGAATAACAGCAAACAGGTGAGCAGACACACCTCCAATAACCCAAAACTGCTCGTTCCTCCACCATTCCTCAATGCTAACTCCACTCCACCTTAGCTCCAAAATACCCGTGATGAAAATCGAGAGGAAGAGAGCGATGAAGAAGAGACTGGCAAAAGTGCTTATCTGGACCAATTAGAAGAAACAACATGCACTTAGTAAATCATTACAGGTTTAATTTATAGAAGGGGCACTTTTCCTCAGACCCCTGCATGTAGGTAGTTCAGCAGCTAACATTCATTTTGAGAAAGTACAAACCCCATCCATGATAGGTTAGAGGTCACATGAAACTTTTGAAAACCAACAGTGATGTAAAATAAGACGTGGTGTAAGCAAACAAAATAGAAAGAAGCTTTTTGAGAGATGTGGTGCCATTTCTTACCTCTGGCATTATGAACTTCCCTGTGAGTAAACAGATAGCTGGAAGGATACAGTAGGCAAGGAGAGGTAGGGAGGTGAAGGGATATACAGTCGTATTAATGTATGCAAGTCGCTCAAGCCACTTGAGATTTCCTTCTTTATGGCCATATAAGAGAGGGCTATGGTGGCTGAAAAAGATTTCAACAGAACCAAGGGCCCAACGAAGGACCTGATTAAGACGATCTGACAGATTAATTGGAGCAGATCCCTTAAAAGCCGGCAGTTTGGGCATACAGTAAATAGATCTCCATCCACGACAATGCATCTTGAAACCTGTTAAGATATCTTCTGTGATAGAGCCGTAAATCCACCCCAACTGCATAGTAAGTAGTATTGTTAAGTATGGTTGTAAGAAATTGATATTTTGTGATAGATGAATGTGTAACCAGTACCTCTAGACCCCACTCGGTCTTGTCTTCATAACCACAACTTATAACATGAATTGCTTCCTTGAGCAGAGCTGCCGGGCTTGATGAAGGTGGAACTCCTCCTTCAAGCATCAGCGTAGAAGTCACGAAGATTGGTGATTGTCCAAACTTCTTTTCAAAGTTCATCTGAGATTTCAATAGCTCTTTGTCATCTTGAAATCCTGTTCCAAAGAGATGTCAGGTCAACTTGGCTGAGTGATCCAGAGCATGTAAGACTTTTTTTTAACAAATTTGCTACAAACCTTGGACATCCGGACCACCGTTCACACCATGTTTCGAGAATTTCTTGCGGCGTCCAAAACATGGGCAGCAGTCGCAGCTAACCATTCTTGGACGCTTAGGACCCTTGGGAGGTTCATATCCATATAAAGCCTGCCTTCTAAAAACACATCCCGTTCCCACATAAACCGGACCTTGAATCCCATCTAGACCTTTCATGTTAATCTGTGAGAAACACAAGAAAACGAGTAGTGTAAGAATCGAACTAACACTATTATCAGCAATAGCCATATTTTATTTATTCTCCTCATATGCAATAATAAAGTTTATTGCAGGCACTTACATCGAAGAAGACGGTGTTTCTGTTGGCATATCGATCATTTCTGTCAATTCCATCGAATCGTTGAGGGAACTGAACATAGCAAACCTTCTTTCCGACTTGTGGATCCATTAAGAAGCACATTGACTCTCTGACGGCCTTGCTGTTGTTTATGTAATGATCACAGTCCAAGTTCAGCATGAATGGAGCATTGGTAAGAACACCAGAAACACGAACCTGTAAAAATATTTATTGCACAAAATTAGTTACTGAATCCAAGAGTCATTTTGTTGGTTGAATGAAGAAAAGAACCTAAAGATTTTCTAGATTTTAATATTTTGTTGTACATTCAAACTGAATTATTTTATGTTTATCTCCCTTATCTCTTTCTCCACTAGTCTCTTCTATTGTTTGGAGAGTGGGATTGTTGTGAAAGTAAGGTTATGAGAGGGAAACTTAAGATTCATGATGGCAACTGCCATGTTTTAATGGGGGCTGTAAGCTTAGTAAATATCAATCAGGTGGTAAATGTAACAAAGTTGCTAATTAGAGGGAAAAAATGCAACAAACTTAATGACTGCAAAATTTATTTTTACCAGTGCATTCATGGCGCCAGCCTTCTTGTGATGCTGGAAACCAGGCCTCTTCTCACGAGAAACATAAACAAGGCGAGGGAGTTCATGTCCCTCCACATCAGTGCCGCCACTTTGGCCTAGGAACACTTGAATCATACCAGGATGATCCTTAGTGTTGTTTCCTGGCCAAGGTGTCCCATCCTGCATGATCCATCCTTCAGCAGGAACTTTAGTGGCTTTGGCTACCATTGCGTTTATTCGGACTTTGAACTCTTCATATTCTCTCTGTGAGACATATCAATAAGGTTATGAATTATCAAATTGCTATGTTTTTATAAACTACCAGTTAACATATGAGTTTCATGTTTCTGTGTACCTTCATAGCTCTTCGCTCCTTGACAAAAGTTGGTTGCACCTTATCTTTCAGATAGTCTACCTTTTCAGAGAAGTACATCTCTGGTGCTCGGGGCTCTATCAAGAATTTCTTGCAGAAAGGAACCCATTTTCGAGCAAACTCTGCTGTTTCTGATAGTGCTTCGAAAGTGCACATCGATGCACCATCATCTGATATGAAGCATGAGATTTTATTGACAGGGTAATCCATCGCCAAAATTGACAGAACAGTATTAGCTGTAACAAGTGGTGGTTCCTTCAAGGGGTCAACTGTACTGACAAATACGTCTACAGGAGCTAACATGTTCGGTTCACCTTCCCTTTCGTATCTGCATTAAAAATACTCAATAAGTTTCTTTTTTTCTCTTTCTTTTCTCTCTGAGGATATTGTGATGAGATATACTTTAAAAAATATATAAGTATTTGGATTGCTATCTTTTTGTTCTAGTTATGGATATACAAAATCTAATTCTTCATGTACATGGTCTGCTAGACTACTTTGTTTGCATGCTCTTCTTTCCATGGGGAGATCAGGGACTAAATCAATGCATGTATTCCTATATATTAAAAAGCAGCATTTTTATTCATCTACGATATGGGATGTCAATCAAGTGTTACCTGAGGGAAAGACGATCAAGATAAGTCTCACGATCAATGGGGAGCCATTTTGGGAACTGATCAAGGATCCATGACACGGCAAACCAAATTTCACATATAATTGAAGTGAGCCAGAGGCCAAATGCATCATGGACGGGGTTCAAGATTCGATATCGAAGGAACAAAGCCAGCACAACCAGCCGAGTAACAATGACCATCCGGTAAGGATTTATCTTGCTTGATGCAATAGGCACTTTCCTAGATAGTGGCTGTCTAGCTTCATCTACACTGCATTTTCAGACAGTTCAACTCTTTGAATAAAGTTTTATCATAGTACATACAGATCTGAATAGTTTCTGTGTAAAGGAAAAAAGTTCAATGAAGTTTGAAGTGTTACATGGCCATGTCAGGGTCGGCTGAATCGTCGAACTCTGCTGGCCCCAAGTTCCCTTGCTGCATTTTCCAATCATCCATCCTATCTTTCCACCCCATCTCTTTCTTGTCATCCCATCTTGCACTACCTACAATATATACTTTGCTTTCATGAATCTATGGGAACGCTGAGCAAATATTACATCTACCTCCTCCAAAGCCCAAAGTATGGTTTCATGAGAGGATAAGTCCGCAAGTATGACAATTTCAGCATGGTTTATGTAATATACCTAAAAAGATTAACTATGCACTTTTCTTACCAGGTTCATTCTCAGAGGCTGGATATGGGTGCACACGCTTATGCAAGGTGGATCCCATCACTGGCTCTCCGTAAGCATTAAGTATGATTTCTCCACTCACCTGTATACATGAGAAGCTTGAATTATCATCTAGATCCATCTAAATTCTAAAGTGTGTGATGCTTAATCAGGTAGTAGTTCTCTTACAGGACGAGAGCGACCACCCGCTATGACATGCGGGTATTGAGCAGCTTCCTCATCTTCTCGTCCTCTTCCATAACTCATCTTGCCATGAAGCATGGCTTCTGCGACATCGGTGTTTGTCTTTTGCTCATAGGTGTTGAATTCGTGCTCAATGTCATCAATATCTTCCTCATCATCATCTCCTTCAACCCTTGGACTCCCTTCACAGTCATGCACATGTTAAGATAAGGTGAAAAAAGCTGAACTACGGTGAATGTGAATGTGCTTTGTTTTTCGATGGATACGGCTTGGTGTATACATTAACTCTACGGTATAGCATGCCTAGTATCAATTTTGTTTTCTATGTCAAGAAATGATTAATACCATTTCCCACAAGTGTATTTTTGTTTCTAATTTCTAGTATACCTTTGAGGCGCTTGTATCTGGTTTTGCACTGAGGGCACAGTTGGCTCCCTTCTCTTCGCTCGTATTCATAGCAAGGTCGGCACACCGGAAAACCACACTCATTGCAGGCCACAAAAAGTTCTCCATCCACTGTAAGGCCAACTTCATCACCACATATCTCACAGACTTGGCCACTTAGATTTTTCATAGGCTTGTGCTGCAAAATACATTATAACAAGTTAAAACCTTTAACACGTCATAGAGCTCAGATTGCATGCAAGAATGCTTGCGTACCTCTTCATGATTATGGATCACGACAAGCTCATTCCGGTTGTGAGAACCAGCAACGAGTCCCGCACTGGCTTCCATTGATGGAATAGGTAGCAGCAGGAGTGTAGTTTAGAGGTGAAGTAAGTGGAAGATATGGTATGGGTTCTTTTTAAGGAATGGTGTGAGGTATGTGGGTAGAACTTGTATCACTTTCTTGTCTCTTTTTTGCCACCTAATAGTGGCCAGGAAGGTCTGTTGTTTGTTGCAGAGTCTCCATTGCCTCCAAGTTAAGCTTCTTCTGTTCCAACCACCTTGAGCTTTCTCAGCAATCTTTTATTTATTTATTTTTTTTATTTTTAAAGGTATGTCTAGTAACATAGTATATCTATCTGATGGAATCATGCATGTTTTGTCCCAGTATTATAGTTATTATAATTATAAATAGTTGTATTTCGACGATTGAGAATCTCTTTATGCTCGTTGTACTCCTTTGAATTTTCATCAAGGATACTATCAGATAATTTCAAGTTTCAATCAAGGTCGGATATATAACATATTTGGGACAATTGTTCGACTTAGTTACTCAGATGTTACATTAGCATTATGTATGTACTAGACGAATTAGGCTCTCTATCGACTGGATTGCGTATTGATAAGGGCGCATGTATGATTTAGTTTATAATAGTGTATTATGTTTAGTTGTTAACAAGAAATTAAACTTGTGTGAACCTTTGGAGGATTATTAATTACCAATGATCGACTTAGAAGTGTTACATTTTAAGGAAATGATAACATTAAGAAAATCTGAGTCTTGTGGAGGACACTTTTTGAAAATTCATATTTTGGGTGTATTTATTCCTTGAGCGTGGTTTCTAAGATTTGATTCATTTGAAATTAGATAAATTAGAGTGTAAGATAAACTCACGTATGTGTCAACATTCCTTTTTCTACTCCTTAAATAATACTACTAAGTAATAAAAGTGTTGGAAGGATTTACATTAATGTGGGATTGATGGATTTGACTCACATTTTACTTTTGGAAGCAGAGTTGGAAACAGAGTTTAATATGTAATGTAAAATATTGTAGGACAAAAGCACATCGGTCTAAATGGGTTGAAAATGTTGTCAAAAATAAAAATGAGACATTTACAGTGATATATACGTCTAAATGGAATATGAGACATTTATTCTGGAACGGAGGGAGTATATATATATTAAAAATCGAGTATTCGTCATTTCTTCGGCGACTTAAACTCTTGACAGGACTGTTGACCTGCGATTTTGAGTAAGTTGACCGCATTGTTATGCTAGAAGTCTAGAACCAATCAGGCCCTGAGTTTAAATGAAACTTTCATGAATGGGCTTAACGACACTTCACGGCTACTCCTCCGTGAGAACCTTTGCTTCGCCTCCAGCTAGTCCTCCTCCAGTTGCTGCAGCGATGCAAGATAATCGTACCACTTATTTCGTTTTATTGTTTGATTAATTGTATGGTCATTGGTTACATTTTCCTCTTTCGAATTTGTTTCTGGAGTTCCAGATGTACTAGATTGGTTTTTTTTTTAAATTCTTTTTCAGATCTCAACTTAAAATTTCATTCCATTCGACAATATATCAAAACAAAAGTAGCAAACACAATGTCTAATAAGGCTCTTTGCTATTCAATTGCAATTTTCTGAACCGAACTAAATTGTAATATAAAATATAATTAATTATAGTTGAATTGCATAAAAATGAACTGAATGAAACTGAAATGAACTAAACTGAAGAGTTCTCAGTTGAATAGAATAGCAAGTGAAAATTTTATTTATGGTACACTAGAATGAAACATTTCTAATTTACGTATATTAGCTTACTTGGTATCGTCTAATTTTAGTACTCAACATCAATCTTATTGGAATTTTAATACTCGAATCTATTTACCGATCAAACCGATGACGTAGTAGCTTGGAAATGTCCAATACATATATTACTCGATTTTGACCAAACTGAATTTACAAATCCGAAGCCTAACCCTAACCCCCAAATCCAGTACGTCCCTGCCTCTTCAACGCATAAACAACTCCACAGCAGTAAACAGTCTTAGCAATTAGCATGCTCGGTATAGGTAACACCGTAACAGCACCACGGATAACATTCTCCAAGAAGATCTCCACGAGTTTCCTTATAAATCAACCCGCTGATACGCTTCACACCTCCACGCTTTGCTCCGCCCTTTCCCGAACCCTTGCCTCCCTTCCACGGCCTGACATTTTTGAATTCTGAGCTTTGAGGTTTTTGAATGTTTGTTTTCAGGTGGGAGATGATGATAGACTCTACTGATTGTTATGTTAGTTTTAATTGAAGCTTTTCATACTCATGCTTCATTCCAACTCTTTTAGTTTATCTAATTTTCTTGATTTCTAATTGTCGATTTTACTCTTTATTGCATCAGAGAAGATTCTCAACACTAAATATTAAATTTTGCTGATGTTTATATCTTAGTTAGCTAATTCAGTAGCTATATCTAAATCCTTGTATTTGTTTCAGGTCTCCTATGTTCCTAAGCTGGGTTTTCATGCCTAGTGAATCGTTCAGCTCTTCAGCCTAGGCCAAAGGTAGAAGAATGGCGTTCAAGCTGACAGAAAGAAGCGCCTACGAAGCAGAGAACTCTCTCGAACTATCTCTCAGAGAGTCCTTCCATCATCTTGAACCTAACCTAAAACCTCCATTTTCCTTAAAACTCCCAACTCAACAAGAGTACTTAAACCTTAACAGGGCACTTCTCTATGCCATTCTATGTGAAACCCATTTGGCCAAAGTTCACATTAAGCACTTACATGGAAAAGTCAGCGATGGGTACGCCTACTTCACTACATTACTTATCAAAATCGTCAATGAATTATATGCAAAGCTTGTTGTTTCTGTTAAAAGGCAGTTGCTTTGGCTTACTCGTGAGATGATAAATGTGTTAGCTATTGGTTTTGATAGTTTGCTGGTTGCCCTTTTGAGGCAGATTGTTGGTGGTGATTGCAGTGATGAGAATTTGTGGCTGTGTAATGAGGTTGTTAGCATGTTTTCTGAAAATTGGGAGTGTCTGTTGGAGGAGGAGCCTGTTGTTTTGACTAGTGGTTTGTATGTGTTTTTGAGATTATTGGGGGATCATTGCAAAGTGTCGAATGTGGCCAAAATCGAGTCTTTGAGGCAACTGGAGATTAGTTTTTGTGTTAGGTTGTTGAGGGAGAAGTTTGGTTTGTCTATGAGGATTGGTAGGGATCTTGTTAGGCTTTTGCAAGATTTGGTTCATGTGCCAGAGTTTCGTGTTATATGGAGAGACTTGGTGTATAATCCGTGTGCTTTTAGAACCGAGGAGTTCGTGCATATTTCGCAGTTTTATGTTAGGCGTACTTCGAGTAGGTATTTTTTGCTTAGGATCACTCCAGAAATGGAATCCCAGTTGCGATTTCTGTTGACTCATGTAAAATTCGGAAATCAAACGCGGTACCAGATTTGGTTTGCGAAAAAGTTTCTTGCTTCACCTGAGAGGAGCACCGTAGTTGTTGATATTGTTAGATTTATATGCTGTGCTCATCATCCGTCTAA
>JAYMSP010002337.1:0-24876 GCA_036897095.1 Plantago elongata
CCCGAACACTTAACGCTGCAGGTGACATCACCCAGCGCCATTGCTGCAAGGTATATACCCCAGCTTCGATAACACTTATCGACAATGCCGACCAATATGGTTTCCCCATTTCAATTTTCAGAAAACAATAGTGAGTGGTTGCCTTTCAGAAAACATTTTCGTGCAATGCAGTTTATGCAGGATAACAAGACACTATCAATTACACTTTCACTGGAAAACAATGATAACATGACGATTGATCAGATACATGACACTGGCAGAATTTCAAACTCCGTAAACACGTTAGTAATTAACTTCTCGCAATTAGAGTTCGAGTCGGGTTAGTCAGAGTCATCGCGTAGCCGAATTAACGATAACCAAACGGATACGGAAACAGGAAGGAACACTGAGAATTTAAGCAAGGAAAGAAGGCACTTTAATTTTTCCCAGGGCCTGACGCCAAACGCCAGTCATCACTCACCTTTAGTTTCCTGTAGTTCGGCTATCTCAAGGTTTCCTGATAAACAGAGGAAATTTATTTTAATGCCGACACTCAATGTAGTTAATTAATTCCCTGATGGTTACCCCCAGTTTTCAAAATAATTGCATGTACCATCATAAAATTGGTTGTTAATAAACAATTTTAATTTTCGCAAGTACTCAAGTGATTTATTTATGCGCCTGTCATATTATATTTATTTTTGCTCTTGTATTCAACACAAGTCCGCTATTAATGTGTATTACTTAACTTCACCAGTTGTTAGAACTTAACGGTTCAACTATCGACTACGTCTCTTAGTGTAAGTCTTACATTTACTCGCTTCTTTAATACAATCTTCTGCCGCGTTATCTACACCCTTCTTTCATATTCCAAGTCTTTACTTCGGGTCTCGATTTTTACTTAAGGATTCCCTTACGTTTTCATGGTATAGCGTTTAAGATATTTATGTTATTTAGTTTCTACCATTTCATATAATATTCCCAGTTCCACTACTCCTTATTTCCTTCTTTCTTTGGTTATTCCTTTACGACCTGGTTTTACTACGTCATAATTGTGAACATACTAACGTTATGTACACTAGCTACTTATTATTATGTACGTTTTACATTTCTTCGCAACTCTTATTCACTGGGTATGCGTTAATTCTATATTTCTTCCTTCGTCATGTTAGCATAGTTAATCTTCCCTGGTATTGTAGTGTCCTATGCTCCATGTATTACGATGCTTACTTCTTATTTATACAATGTCTTTACTTATGTTGTTCATTAGACGTGATGTTTATGGGAGAGAGTTATCAAGTTTATATCCTATAAATTTTGATATTATTAGCAAAGATGCATTAACATTCCTCTACTTCCATCTTATCCACACTAGGTCACTTAGGGTCGTTACTTCTCATGCACCAGTCTAATCACCCCCTTACTGCCCTTACACCAACACTTATCCCAAACGTGGAGATTAACATCTTAAGTAATTAAAATCCATAGCTTGTAATGTTTAGTTAATCACCTTCGTCTTTCTTATTCTAGCTACTAGTTTACAGCCTCCAACTCGACGAGGCACCTGATTCTCTTACAACGACAGTGTCCTAACAATACTACAGTTTCCCATTTTTGTGTTACAGTGGCACTAGCTACAATATGCTTAAGTTTCACCAAAACCAGCCCTTCCATCCTACAAATGCAACTACAGTATGCTTGCGACCAGCCATCCTTCACTTCTACTTCTATATAACACGACAGAGGATACATAATAAATCCAACTATTCTGCAGTTTACTATAATCCTATTGCCATTCCCATCTCGGCATCTACTATTCCCACCATCAGCGTCATACCCCCATCAACAACTCACTGCAGTAAACAACTAATTTCTACAATACATCAACTAATCGGAAGTTCATACATTACAGTAACTTAGAAATACAGTATTCTGGTCAATAGCGATTTCCAGTATAACATTATCAACAAGCGTTCCATTTTAATTTCCATTACAACGTATTACAGTAGTACCCAGCCCGTAATAATTAATTCAATTCACAATATGCACTAACCGGCTGTCGAAGCGAAATCGAAAATTGATGGAGGTGCGGCGAGGCGGAGCGAACAGTCGAGAGTAGAAGGGAGTGTGTAAATGAGTAAATTGGCTGTTTGTGTTGCTATGGCGTAATGTCACTGGGAGATGGCAAGGAAGCTCTATATATATCGATCATACAGCGTGAATTGGTGCAGATGGAGGGCGGCATGTCGCCCACGCGGCGTTCATGCCTCTGTGCCCGTGTCCGGCTCGGTCGATCGGTCGGTGGCGGCCAACTCGGCGGCGGTTGATCCGCGTGGTGGAAGAACCGAAGCGGTTGAGCGCGGTTCGTGAAGCGCGGTGGCCGGCCATGGCACCGTTGTTCAATTCGTCGGCACGGAGGAGGAAGATGGAGGGAGAAACCGGAGAAGAAGAGAAAAGATTTGGGTCTGGACATTTAGGGAAGAAGCCATGTAATTGAAATGTACAGTGTTTGGTCACTTATAATATATCTGGCATCCTCTGGATCCCGAACGGATTGCGAATAAATTTTCAAAAATTGCGAAACTGATTCCTGGGCGATCCTTGAGTCGAACTTAAGCCGTACCAAAAATAAAATAAATAATTTTATTTTATTATTTTTATTATTATTATTTTATTACCCGTTATTATTTTCTTGACGTTTTTGCGCGACGTTTAACCTTTTAAATTAACTCGAATAATTCTGTTTCCATTTAAAAGGCTGAAATTAATTTTTAAGAAAATTTTTAGCACGTACTGAATTTGGCGGCCTTTACAATATAAAGTCTTATTACTGGTTTGTTTTTGTCTGGTTTTTTATTATAGAAATTAAATTTTTTAATAAATTAGAAAAATCTTTTCTTTTACTATGCTTAATCTAAATCCAATCACATGAGCAATATTCGCCTCAAATTCATATTTATATCATATATATCTCCCCTATTATTCGTAATTCATAAGAAGTCCTATGTTTCATTATCATTTTATGTAGGTGGATTTCCTATTTATGGCTACTGAAATTTTGTAAAGACAAATAAGCCAATAAGGTGATATAAGACTTACAATTTTCAACACATAATCATCTTTGTTATAAATTGAATGCACTAAATTGACTTTGCAAAGCATTTTCAAGTATTTGCTCCTACTTGAGATCAATATAAGAAGTGCGAGATCAAGTAGACTCTCAACCGTAGATGCATCTCGACCATCGTTCAAGGACATTCAAGTAAATGTGTGTACGAAAAATAGCTCGGTATATTTTCCAATGTGGCCACTAAAATACACGATTTTGAATGAATTGCGGGAGAGTAATCTAATTAGTAATAATGTTATCGTTCATAAGTATACTACTGGACCACATCATATTCAACCGAGAAAACTATCAACCATAGCTTTATGAATGCACAAGTAGCGACAAGCCCACTGAGCTTCATCACAATATATCATACCCAATTGTTAAAACATGCACCCAAGATCAGCAGACTGCTTCCAACAACTTCATATATACAAATATTGAGTGGAACCACGACTGCTGTTTCCAACGTCCATATTATAGTATATTGTAATTAAATACTCTATTCGTCCCAGTTTAAATGTCTCATATTCATTTTGAGTTATTTTAAATTTATTATCTCCGTTACATATTTGATTATTTTTAACCCCACAACCTAATATTATAATCAAAAGAAGGTCAATTGATTGCATTAAAACATATATCCAATTCACAACCTTTATATTTATTATTTCAATTTCAATAAATTCACATTAATAAATTGATTGCATTAAAATTTGTGTCCGGTCATACAGAATATTTAAATTGAGACGGAAGGAGTATATGGTGTTGATCTGCTCTATGAGAAACGGTATATAACTATCCTATGTAATTATCAAAAGTTTTGGGTATTTTTTCTTGAATAGCCATATGGTAGGGGTTGTAATCACAATATACCATAAACACTGGGCTTAGGCCTTAGTATTTGACTAAGAACTCGTTCTTGCAATTAGGCTAAAAAGTTCATTCTCTTCTCTGCCAATTTCAGTTCAATCCTGCGAACCCTAATCAGAAACGGACGAACCGGAAAGAGGAGCTGAAACCAACTCAGTGAGCTCAGAAAATCAGCAAACGATGTCGTACGACGATGTAGAGATAGAGGACATGGAGTGGAACGATGAGCTGAAAGCATACACATACCCCTGCCCTTGTGGTGACCTGTTCCAGATCACGAAAGAGGATCTTCGAATCGGAGAAGAAATAGCTCGTTGCCCTAGCTGCTCGCTCTACATCACCGTAGTTTTCAACATGGAGGATTTCCAGGAGAATTCCAGTAAAAAACCGGAACCATCCCAGTCCCGGCCTATTGCTGTAGCTTGAATACGTACGGTCAGGTCATATTTATTGATACTGCAATTCTTTTAGGTACCTTGTGTAACAGTATTAGCTTATAGAGATGCTGGCGTTATTTGGAGTTTCGATGATTTGTTCTTATTGAGTTGAAGTTGTTTTTTTTATGCTTATTTGAATAGTTCTCGGTAGTTATCTGTGTGTTGGGAATTATGTTCTGATCATGCTCTTCTCTCCACTGCAAGCATTTTCTTATCGTTCGAGTCGCCTTTTTTTGAATATAAGATTGCAAATGTATCTTCTTTTGTTACTTGTAAGTTATTGCAGCAATTTATGTGCATAACTGCAAATAGTATGAGAAGAAGAACTCCGAATAGCTTGTATCTTGCTGTAGTTTACGTATGATATGAAGTACTGGAAGTACTGGAACTGAGGATATGGACCTTTAGCAATTTTCCCAATTCGGAAATGCCAGATTATACATGTCATAAGATGAAGTATGACTTATCTTTTGGCTCTCTGTGTCTGAGTCGTACAATACGAGAAAATAATTTCCAGGGACACAAAACAAGAATGTGCAGATCATTTGTGTATTTACCTTTTACTTGTCATGAAATCTAATCAGTTTGCAGTATTCCATGCATGTTTAAGGCATTTATAGATCCATTGTAAGTAGAAGCCATGGCATTATTTATCTGCCCTAGGCTCTTTAGTATCCGTCTTCTGGCATGGCACGGACAACATAATGGTCAAACCATCAAATTATGATTTTGTACATATCATTTGTTCTGGCACTCGTTCTAGGGTCAGGGTAGATTGGGAGTATGGTGAATAACAAGCCTAGTTTCATACAATAATGCACACATTCCTCCTCTGTTAGCATACTTCAGTAATATCTAGTTTGTTGCTTTACCTGGCAAGGAATTCGGCAAATTTACACAATTAGTATCCTATGGAGTGTTCCCAAACACCTTCAATAGTTTTTATATAGAATTCGACAATGAAGCGCAACTCAGTTGGTACGCTTCACCTCATACCAATAGGTCGGGTCGAGTCACTCTTTAGCCGTTTCAAACAAAAAAAAGTTTTTAAAACACCTAATGGCAGATTTCTGGTTTCTACTTGGACATCTTGACCAGAAACGAAAATCTCTTAAAACTCGGCTCCAAAAATCGTCTGTAAAGGCCCATACATATGTTCTTAGCAAATACTATGACAGGAAGACATGCAAGGTGTTCATCATTTAGCCTGAGGAGGGATTAAGCAATATCCTCACTTACCATAACCACACTGAGGCAACAAAGAATATACATATAAATCGCATATAGACATTTATTTCACCGCGAAGTTTGTCAAAATGTATAACATAGACCACTTGAATCAAATGTAGTTCTACATCCAATATATCAAAAAACTGTGCGATAGAATACAATATTTAACCAACCGAAGCTCATTCTTCCTCAACAATAGCTTCAATTCGAAGCAGCACGAATCCAACTGCTACTCCAACAAGAGTCAAGCCATTCATAATGGCTGCAATTCTGAAAATCTCCTCGGTAGCATTGTAAGTGACAGTAAGAGAACCGCGTCCGCTTTTCCTTCCATTGGACATCATTCTCGACGTGTTAATACTGTTTCCCCATTGGGTGCTAACCGGACTGCCAAACGTGGTTACACTGCTCTGAGCCCTGAGACCACCAAATGCATTCAATCCTGCTACGCAGGTCATTGTCGGCCTCTTCACTGATGATCTGGTCGGGCCTGCAACAGCGGCCATTGGAACCTATAGAATAAAGAAGCCGAATGTGGCGTTAGCATATGAATATAAATGGTATACTGTATTAAGATTATATGGAGTAGTTAGAGATATACTGTGGATAGAGTTGCCGCCATTGCTAAATGTGACTCAAGAAGACCTGTGCAGAGAAACAATCACAACAGTTAGTTAAAAGAGTTGTGAAATGAGAAATCGAAATCGGGTTTAGTGTGAAGTTGAAGTTCTTGTTTCTGAACTTGTTTTTTTTTTGTACCTGTTGCCTGAGATGGATTTCTTGATTCTGAGTTGCAGTTGATGGAATCAAGGGATAATGGTGGATTGTAGAAGAGGTGTTTGTAAGGGAGAAATTGGAGTGTTTGGATAAGGAGGTAATGATATGGTTGGCTGAGATAGATGAAGATTGGATGGGGTTTTGATTGTGTAAAGTGAACTGTACCATTTAATTTAGTAGTGGTCAGGAACAAGGCAAAGCTTGTTGCTGCAATATGACTTAAATTTTTAGTTCAATACGTACATACTTGATACTCTTACACATCTTGCACCATTTATGTCATTAGTATAAAAATTACTTCAACTGTATTGTACAGGCACAATAAAGTCCTTGTTAAAATAATTTTAAGGAAAATTGTTCTTTTAAGCAGCTAGTTGAATATCACAAAAATTAAGTTAGAATACTTTTGACAATATTTTCATTCACCCATTCACTTCAAACCAATTTCACTTAAAATAATACTGGGAGAGAGATTTTTGAGGTTGTAGACTTGTACCTGTCATGACTTGTGCCAGGCACAAATCATGACCACATAGATTACTGCATAAAAAAACACCGTTCGGATTTCGGAGTCAAATTATTTAAATTGGTTGCTGAACTTCAACAAGTTAAATTTGATTTTATTCAGAGTTCAGTAATAAGAGTACATGTAACACTAACAAGAGATGTGTGCAATGTTTTTGGAGTTCACCATAATACCATGTGACATTCCATATTGCTAGTACAATTTGTACTGCAATGACACTGGAAGTACAACTGCAAGTCTGTAACTTAGACAATCAAACCATTTATGATTAACTCAAATTCTTGTAAGAAATAAGCATTTTCTAGAAGCTAAGAAAAATTAAAGGTTTTTTTTTATGATTTTTCACAGTTTTTAAATTTTAGCGATTTTGATGGTCGAGTTTTTTTTAAAAATCGCCGAGATAACATTTTTTATTATGTTTTTAATAAATTATATTATAATTTTAAATTGTTAATATTGAAATTTTTTATTTCAGTTTTAACATGTTTTGTTATTTTTTAAAAAGATGATATGATTGTTTGAATGCATCGATAAAGTATGTTCGAGTATAGTTTTAAACTCTTTGGTTAACGTTTAAACAAATTGTGAGATGGTTTTAAGGACCTACGTGATATTTTTGTGACCATTTACTATAGTTTTTAGTGACAGGCTAATAGTAATACCATTAAACAACCATTAAACAGATTTAAAAGTTGCAGGAAAGTCATTACAAAAATAATAAACAATTAAGTAAGCTACTCAGTCATCTAAATATTTTACAACATCTATTCTCGTAAAAAAATTACAATAAATGTTCATTCGATGTTTTTATGCAAAAGAAATTGAGTTGTTAAAATATATTTTTCTCCGATCAAGTTTGGTGAACTTCAACTTTATATCTTTTATTGCATGTGTTTGTTGCTTTAATACTGTAGTGGCAACTTTGAGATATCTATCATCCAACTTGATGTCATCATATCAAACCTGCATAAAACATTCACTAATTATGTTAAAATCATAACAACTCTCATTAAAACTATCACATCGATGCTTAAAACACAAAGATCAAATGTGCAACACATACTGAAAACAATAACATTGATGTGTAAATTCATAACATTGCATTATAAAGCTATAACAAAGCAGGAACATGCAACACAAGTTATGTACTGTAACATCAATAAATAAAATCATAACCACACCTCTTAAAACTATAACAAAGCATTTGCAAAAAATCAAATCATAACTATATCGCTAAAGCTAAACACTAACATTGATGCTTAAATTTACAACAATATCTTTTAAAACTATAACATGTGAGCTAAATATAATAACATGCAGCTACTCAATGTAAGATAAATATAATAATATAAATGCTTGTAACCATAACAATGTAAAAAAAAAAACACCTTTTAAAACTATAACAAAGCACAAAACATGCAAGACAAGTTAAAAATAATAATAATAACAATGATTAAACAACAATAGTGCATCTTAAAACTATAACAATACTTCTTAAATTATAAAAAAATCATTTGCAAAAAATCAAATCATGAATATTTTACCAGAACTAAAAACACCAATAGTGTTGCCTAAAACTACAATAATATGTCTTGAAACTATAATATTGACACTAAAGTAGTAACAGACTGAAACATTCAACATAACCTAAAACCATAACAAAACACCAAATTGCGAAAATCAGTTTTCACTGTATGTATTTCAGATATGAAAATACCCAATTGTAAAAGCAACGAAAAACGAAAAATAAAAGGTCAACTTTCACTTTCAAATGATATTTTAATGGAAAAAACAAGGTAAATTTGTTAATTTGAACATTGTAGCAACTAAATCTGAAAATTTGGCGGATATCTGGCGAAATCCAGAGAGAGAGGTATATATTTCCAGCGAAATCGGTGAAGTCGTACTGGAGCACCATAATTTCAGGCGGCAGTTCAGGCGAAGGAAGAGGACGGCGACGGTTCCAGTCTCCGACCGAGGGGGAAGGAAGGGAGAAATATGGAGATAGGTTTGATGTTTCTCTATCTAAAGTTTTTGTAGAGAGGGAAAAATTTGTTGGGTTTTGTGATTTTGTGAAAAAATATGTTATTATTTGAGTATTTATATAAAGTGTTATAACCGATTTGTAGGGAATCTGACCAATTCCTTATTGTGAAAATCGAATTTTTGTATAGCTTAAAAAATTCTTCAATTTTACTCTATTTACTCGTGTAAGTGTTATACTATATTTAGTCATATCAAGTGTTAAGAAGACAGATGCTACTATGAGTTATAGTCACGCACCCATTTAGGAGTAAGCTTAATGCATTCCCCTAATTAAAATGTGAATATCTGAAAAAGAAATTGTATAAGTTTGATTTAATTATACGCTAGAACAATCCCTCTCTTTTATGCTTTCTTTCTCAAATATTTTTGATGACGATTTCTTTCCTGCTCTTTTGCTCTTCTTTCGCGACTATAAAAGTTGTGGTTTTGTTCTGACGTATTGGGCCAGAATAGTCCTAAATTCTAATCCTCATCCAAAATGGGCCTCATGAAGCCCAAGAAATATTTCCATAGAACGCTTAAACCCTGAAAATCAATCCCTTGTCACATAAACCCTAATTCTCGCTTGGTTTTTCAGCTACTTCGACCATGGGGTAATTAATTTCATCTCCACTTTTCTTCAATTAACTGAATCTGTTATCTTTGTTTTGATTTTTTCAGCTGATTCACCGATTGGTATGTAGTTTAATCTACTTTTCTCAGTGAATCTATCATATTCGTTTTTGAATCAGGCTATAGTACTATGAATTCGTGTATTGTGATTTTATATGCGTAAGATATTCTTTAGTTGAATTAGCGTATATGCGTGTTGAAATGAATATGATATAATTTGTACAAGTTTTTTGCTAAATTACAACGAACTAGAATTGTTTTTTGAATAGCTGAATTTGCTGAACAAATTGGAATACTTGGATTAGGAATATGACGGATTTATATCTTGGCTTGTTCACTTTGCTTTCATTAGCTCAGCTTAGTTGTAATATTTCAATTATGTAAAATGTTGAATGGTGAAACGAAGACGATACGGAGCTGGTTTCTGAGAAATATCGACTTCTGTTATCTTTCTTTCAAGAAGCTAGTTAGGTCATTGCATGATCATTTGAAGCCTTATGTTAGTATATGTTTTTGGTGAATTAACTGGAATACTACTTTATAAGGTTTGTGAAGTGATGTGTCCTTAGTATCACAGTTTGCTTATAAGAGCTTTTTAGAGCTTTGCTTTTCAGTCAGCTGATTAGTTTTTATTTTATATAGACCTAAAGTTTTACCCAGTAAGGAAGTAATGTCTATGGAAGATGAAGATCCTGTGATTTCTTCCGAGTCTGAATCGGACTCGGAGGAAGATGAAGATTTGAAACTCGCTGAGCCTTCAAAGACTGCAGTGTATAACAAGAGCGGTTTAGCTGATAAGCTTGAAGATTTGAAATGGTCAGAAAATGTTGACTGGATACATAGGCTTTCGATCAATTATAATCAGGAGGGAGAGATAGATATTAAGAATGATCTGGAAATGGAAGCTGCTTTTTATAAGCAGGCACTCGAGAGTGCAAGAGAGGCGTTGACAAAATTTCAGTCGAGGAGTCTGCCTTTCCTTAGGCCTTCTGATTATTATGCAGAAATGGTGAAGGACGATTCGCACATGGAGAAAGTGAAGGGTAGACTTTTGGCACGTAAGAAGAGTATTGAGGAAGCTGATGAGAGGAGAAAAGCACGGGAGAGCAAGAAGTTGTCGAAGGAGGTACAGGCACAGAAGCTGAAGGAGAGGGCTAAGCAGAAGAAAGATGAGATTGAGTCTGTTAAGAAATGGAGGAAGCAGAGGCAGCAGAGTGGCTTTGCTGCCGACGATAAAGATGCCGACTTTAGTTTGGCTTTCCAGGACGGGAAGCCTTTTGCTAAGTCAAACAAGAAGAGACCTGGAGTTTCTCCAGCTGATCGGTCCGGTGGCAAGTCGAGACAGGGTGGTGGAATGGGGAAGAAAGGCAAGAAGAACGATAGGGAGCATAGGAATTCGAAATTTGGATTTGGAGGAAGGAAAGGTTTGAAGAAGCAGAATACTGCTGAGACTACAAATGATTTTAGTTCCTTCCCTAGCAAAAAGAAACAAAAGAAGTGAAGACATTTGATTTGTAATCAAATTGACCTTTAGTACACCAAAATGATCTATCTATTGCACCATCTGTCTGTTGCTGTAGGATATTGTTTTAGTTCAGTAAGATGTGCCTTAAGAACATGAGTTCCTTTTCTTTCTTTTCCTTCAAAGTCTTTTGTTTGAACTGTACCATTCTGAATGTACTTGTCTATTAGATAATCTGGAACAGTTCATTTGCTCTCATTCATGATCTCTACTTTACTAATGAAGTTTGCCTGCTTTCAAACTTTTTCCGAGCTCGAGTTCCTAATCATTGATTGGATCCTATATTTTCTTGGTGAGCGAGGTAACGATTCCACCCATTCAAACACTACACTCATAAGATACCAGAGAAACAGGTGTTGTACTAGAACCAATGATGGTTTTCAAAGATTCGAGTTGGTTTCATGCTTTTCAAGACAATTCATACTTCATACTCATGCGAGACTATTGGTGAAGAGCCTCTAAATGGTCTGACAGTGTTTAAAGTTCTGCTGTAATAGTTTGGATTAAATGTTCCACAACAAACACATGTTTCTGAACTTGGTAAATTCATAAGATAAGTAACAATTAGACTTAAAACAGAAAAACAATCCAATCCCAATCCCAATCCATATCTCTTCTAGCATAACACAAACGAAAACCAAAGCCGAATCCATCGACACAAGAAGCTATCAGTCTGCAAAAACATAACATGGCAGACAAGAAACTAAATATCCTAAGTCGATCTGTACATGTGCACTTGCATTACATGTTCTTCGATCAACTCAAAGATACACTTATCGCCCTTCCTCAGAGCATTATCGTCGGAGAAGTCTTTCCACCCGCCAGACAAGATAGTTTGTTTAACTTTGCTAATAATTACAGTAACAGGCCAAGAGATCTCCTCTGCATTTCTCAGGACAACATGTGTTGGCTCTGTAAAGCTAAGGTGCTCTCTTGCAAAATCCTTCGGAATTATCTGCAAAATGGATTCAGATTAAGTTTTGAGATGTATTTGTCATAGATAAGTTGTTACTAAGCTATACTAACCAGGGTACTCTTTGATCCCACATTGTACTGATTAATCTTGTACTCGAAGTAAGGATTAGACGAGGCAAAAGTCGATGCTGGTTTTCCGTAGATTCTTTTCCATCCCGTCTGTTCATAGATATCAACATCAAAGCACATTTCTCCATTGTACTTGAAGACCAAGCACTCAAGATTACCCAGACGGTGATGCTTAGCGAATTTTTCCCAGCCTTGTGTTAGGTACACATTGCCTTCATGCCTCAGCTGCGTTACTTTCCAGCTGCCACAAGGCGTGTTGAGCGTCACCCTGGTTGCTTGCTCGCCCGCTATGTGCTTTCTGAAAACCGGAGGAATTCGCTGCAGTATCCAACATTTCGCAAAATGTATTAATAGAGCTAGCAAAAGTTAGTCTAAAAAGAAGAAACTAACGGAGTCCTGGTTTATGCGTAATATGTCAATTGTCCGGGAGAAGTTTATGTAAATAACCTCCAGATAAAGTGAAGTGATGAGTAACTTACAATATCAACCAGATTAGGTGGAAACATGATCTTGCAGAAGGATAGCCTCAAATCTGGATCAGCAGCATGAAAACCGCGGGTTCCTTCCGGTTGCTTGTCCATTTAGGCTGAGAAGGAAAATGCAGTGAAAGAGATGAAGGAAAGCACAAGAAACAGATGAATTATTGAAGTAAAAAAGAAGTGAAGAAGTTTACTATGGCCTAACAAGTCTGCATCAATATGAACAAATGCGCATGGACCACTAGGAATTTACATGCCCAGATTGGTAATATCTTTGATATTTGATGACCTGAACTGTAGTCTGAATTGTAGTGTTATTTGGAGTAAGTTGATAGAGTAGTAAGAAAAGGACTAGTTTATTTGATTACATCTTTGGTCAAATGAAGTATTGATGTTTCACAGATTTGAAGCTGTACTTCAGTCATTTGAGGATGTAAGGAAAAAATAGCTCTCTTACCTCTAAGTATCCATTTCTACAATACAAATGGAAGGTAGCTACATGTATAATAATGTACTGTTTGATTTAAAACTGGAATTGAGTCGCGTTTTTGTATAAAAACATTATACAAAAGTCAATTAAATTTGACTATCGAAAGGCTAATTTTTACAACATTTTCACTTTATATGAATCAATCATTAATGTTTCAAAAACATAAACTCTACTCTTTAATATCTAAAGATGGATTATAGAAAAATATTTTATGGATATATTGCTAAAATTATTTCTATAATTTTGCTGAGTAACCATAATCATGAATAAATTTAAATGGATGCATCTCATTGTATTACAGTACTGAACTCATTATGCACTAAGATAGTGCATGCAGAATTGGGTACCTTATCGGATCCATTTTAAATGTACACTTTTGACTTTAACTTGTGATTGATCATGGCCGTGTACTACTACTTTAAAACCTACTGAGATATCGATGAAATCTTATTAGGCAATTTGTGGCTACAAGAGTGTATAGTTTCATCCACCAAAGCAATTTCACCTCCCGTTGACAATTAAAGGAGTTTCGAGGATACATAATAAATGTTCCCCCACTATTTTTCTAGTTATACAAATATATTCAGCGTCGGAACCACTAAATTTAAAATGGAATATTTTATATATAATATTCTCACTAGTCTAGAATTTTACCCAACCAATTTATGTAATAAACTTCATATTTATCATTTCACTCCACCAAACTTCATATTATGGATCCGTTCCTGAATATATTTAATCTTTTCAAGTTCGCTCCATTTCTCTAATAAAAAATAATTAAATATAAGATCCACACATTTAAATTTATAATTTCGCACCAAGTCGTTTTACAAATTGAAATACATTAGAAACCAATCTTATGCCTTTGAGTAATAAATACAAAGTTACAAACTCTTAAAGACCAGATATTGTAATCTTATGCCTTTGAGGAATAAATACAAAGTTACAAACTCTTAAAGACCAGGTCAATATCGATTAAAATCATAAGTATATTAAATCTGCATTATATTTATTTTAATACATAAGTATAATGTATTATATTTGTAACGAAATATGTTATATTTTTTGTATCGATATTTCCGATAGATTGTCAATAGCTAAATATGAAAAAAAGCGTTTTGTCATAAGAAACGTAGCTAAAACGGCAAAAGTTGACACAATTTTCTTGAATTGAACGTCAACTTCCATAACCGTTCCCTTGACACCCATTTCATATGAATGATCCATATTCGATTTCCCCCAAAAAATTGTTCCTTTCACCGATCAAAGCAAGAGCTTAAACCCCTTTTGTTTTTTCTTCTTCCTCAAATTGTCTGTATAATTTCAAGATCATAGGATAATAAGAAAATTCAAGAATTTGAAGAACATAGCTTTCTTCCTGGATAATTTTTAATTTCGGTGAGTTTCTATGTCTAGACAAATTTTGGGATGTTATTTTAATGATTTTGGAATTGTATGGTATGCATCAAGAGATTGTCTTCATATGTAATATTGATCATATGACTTTTGGTCATGATTTTTGGATGATTAGAATATGTCTGTTTCTTTGAATTTGTTTTTATAGCTTGAGTAAATCTTGATTATGATTCGATTAGTCCATGAAGAAATCTTGATTGATGATTATTGAATGGATTAAGAAATGATGTAGAAATTTATGAATGCTCTGTTTGAGATATTGAATGAGCTTTTTGCTGGAATATAGGGGGAGGAAGGATCATTGAGGAGCTTCGGAAGGATGGAGGTGAAAATAGTATTCTTACTTACTGCGGTTTTGGTGATTCAGGCTTATGCCGATGACACGAATCCAGTTTTCGACCCGTGTTCAGATGCTAAAATTCAGAGGTTTGATGGTTTTACATTTGGCCTTGCTTTCTCCTCGAGGGAATCTTTCTTTTTCAATGGGACTCAGCTTTCCCCGTGTGATGGACGCCTTCTTCTCTCCAGAAGCACTGCTAATCAGCTTGCGATTTTTAGGCCCAGGGTTGATGAGATTTCGTTGCTCACCATCAATAGTACCACATTCAATCCTGTATGCTCTCATTTGTTTAGTGTAGATCTTTGCTGTTTTCTTATCAGCAACAAATGCAATCAGCCTTGCGAATGTTCTTGTGCATTTATTTTACTTTGTTTTCAGAGTTTAGCTGGTGGCTATATGGTGGCATTTGCTGGTCGGCAATATGCAGCTCGATCAGATCCTATATTTGTAGCAGATAGCAACAGCATCGTAACCAGTTTTACCCTGGTAAATCCACCAAATATTACAGCTTCAATATGCCCTTGTTAAGAATATAATGCAAACTAGGACTGAGTCCAAGCTATGTTTTGTGTTAGGTTCTTGATTTCAGCAAAGGTACACTCCAAAACCTATTCTGGAAAAGGTTCGGGTGTGATTCGTGCTCTGGGGACACCTTGGTGTGCCTTAACAACACCGATTGTGCCGTTCGGAGATCAAGGTGCAGTGGCAATGGAGAGTCTATTAACTGTAATGTAGGCGTACAGTTAGCATTCTCCGGTACTGACAAGAATGACAATGTTCTAAACACGTGGTACGAGGTGGCAAATATTCGACAATACTCCCTCATGGGACTATACTCTGATCTACGAGACACTTTATCCAGTCCATTCAGTAGCCTGTTCTAAAGTAACATGAAAGATTATGAGATACTATTTTCTGTTGGTGAAGCTGTAGGTTGCCAGTTTTAGCACAAGTATATGTTGTTACTTGAAAGGTTTTCTCTCTTGTTTTACTCATATTAATGTACACTTTTCACACAAGTTTCCAAGTATATAAACTGTATTGTTTACAGAATATAATCTCTCACCATTCAGAATCTTTCATAGTTTGAGTTTCTGACCGGGTTTACCTGATAGTGAAAACATGAGCAGACTGTATTACTATTATTACACATGCGCAGCCATGATTCGTAAGAGTACAGGGATTTCCTTGTACTCGGATGATGGTAATAAATCGACAGGTTGAATTTACAACAAAAAAAATAGATAGCTATACAGATGCCGTTCTTTCATTTACAGCAAAAAATGAGACTTACTCTTACACCATCAGACCTAAATAAATGTCCGCATGTACAACTAACTGATTCTAGCAACTAAACCTCTTGACACGATAGCTTAAAGGAAAGAAGACAGTCCTATACAGATTGGAAATGCGCCTTCTCATGGATATCCCTGACAAGATCACGCAGCTCTGGGAAAACTGATATCAGAATGAGCTCCAGTATTCCATACCCAAGTTGCTTTAAACAAACTGTTGACTGCAATGTATTCGACATACACAGATAAGATGATAATAATCTAATAATGGTTCTACCAAGTGTCAGATAAAACACAAAATATCAACGGAAGCTGTTGAAAAGTTCACAAATACATAGACATTAAATTTCCAACATTCTTTTTTTTTTTTTTTTTAAACGGCTAAAGGGTGACTTGAACCCGACCTATTGGTTGGAGGTGAAGCGTATTACCAACTGAACTGCGTTTCGTTGTCATTTAAATACATAGATATTAAATTTCCAACATTGGTGCTGTCTAAATTTTATTTATGAATACTCTCATATTTCAGCTACAACACCTGAGCAGGATCAGGAAATTTGTAACAGAGCTTTCAATCAGGTAACGAAGTTCAGCAAATCCTTTAGAATATTGACAGAATGTCACACTTGCTAATAGATAGCATTCAAAAATGATGATAGAACAGAACACGTTTCTGTACTGAGACAAAGTTTAAGGTTAACAGAAAAAGGTTTTGGGTATAACGGAAGTTACAGTGTTCCCTTTATTGTAAAATTTTGCATGCGAAAAAAAGGAAAACGATGGTAAAACTATTTTGGGTGCTAAAGAAAAGGTTGAGGTAAATTACCTGAAGGAAGTAATACATATCTCTAGCACAACGTCTATACTGTTTATGCCCAATCAAGCTGACCAAAGTGGCAGGAGCACCAGCTGTCAATTCAGCAAAGACAAATTAACAATTGGGAAACAATTTTTTTATACGAAATCAATAACATTTTATTACATCCACAAAGCAATTATAACAGGAAAATTAGCTCCAGGATTCAGATTATTTGCATAACAGAGCATCAGAAAGGCGAAAATATAAAAAATTATTCACATGGATTGCAGGCTTGCAGCCATTAATGGGGATGGAGCTAAAGTCAAATGCTTCCAGTTTTGTACGAAAAAGAGAAGGGGATAATAAAAAACTCCATGGGTTATATTACAACACTCGGCCGGGGGGTGTAAACTCCCTAAAGTTAGGAAAACTGGAAAACAGGTCATGGAGACCCTCAGCACCCAAATCAATATAAAAGCATCATATATGAAAATTAGCAAGAGACAGATTTACTCACTGAAGATCATCTTTTTCACATCACTAGCTCTACGTGCAGCTTCAAGTTGTTCCTCAAAAGACCCTGGTTGATTGCCCCTCCCTCCGCCTGGTTGGCCTGCTCTTTGCTGTGGGCTCGTGTTAGAATGCAAGTTATCTATTTGGTCTTGGATTCTCAATCTTCGAAAGAATATGCCACCGGGCCAAAGCACCTAAGGAACATATATCAGAAAACTGGCAATAGAGGACTTTGAATGGGAAAAGGGCAGGCATTGATTAAATAATGCAAGATAACACTTGAAGAATTATTGACAGAAAAATATCTGGCCAATTATAACTTAAGAACTGTGTGACAATACTTTAGTAGATGAACATGTTTAGTAGTCTCATAACCTACATCATGCACCCATCGGATTCCGTAGGTGATAACATCCTCCCTTCGGAGCAATTGAATTTGCCTAAGGAGCCAGTCATCAATTGCATCTTCCATGACTAATTGCAATATTTGCTTTGATATCCAAAAGACTTGTCTCCTACAATCAGAGAAAAGGACATAATTAAGCTTTACAGTGAGCCCCATATAATTGCAAGATTTCATAGAATGATTTATAACTAAAATCTCAAACTTCAAGTAATGTGATGCCATGTGCTTTTCATGTTAAAGAAACATAAGTGTGTAGCACAAAAGTGTGGAGGAGGCACAATCACCTTAGCCAGCCCCTTCGTTTGAGCTGAAATATGTTGTCAACTAAATTTAGAACGGGAACACTCAAATTTGGTGGTGTCCACTGCGAGAAAAAAAAAAGAATTAGAGAAGCATAACCAAGATCAGGCAACATAAATAAATACTGCATAAGAAACCCACGTGTAATATTTGGGGGAATGTGGGAAATAAGCTCCTTTGATGCCAATTCCAGGAATGACATAAATCGAAGTAATAGAATTGAAGAGGAAGATAAGAAGTTGTCAAGCATATATGTGTTTTCTAAAAGTCTTCAACATGTGTGAGTATTTCAAGGAATAAATTAGCAATCATAACAATATACAAGAGAAACTAGATCGTAAAGAGCAGTCTTCAGCGTAAAGTGATAGAAGTTGTGCTACTTAGCTCACATTTTATGCATTGCATATGAGTCATACAGCATAAGCAGAAAGCAAAAAATCACGTCAATGTTAATCGCTCAAGATACAAATAAAGTTACAGTATAAAGTAAAATTTAAGATTAAAAAGAATAATCAAATTAGAAGGAGAGATTTGAAATTAATGAAGTCCATCTTACAATTTGAAAAGTAAAGGTCATTTGTGAAAGACTATTGGCAAAAAGATAAAACACAAGACCATGAAACACACAAAAGCAACATATCCAGAGTAATCAATGAGGTAAGACAGAAATAACTGAAATATAAAACAGAAATAATACAAACAAAAAGACAGGAGGATCATTGAGATTTGAAATTAATGAAGTTCCATCTTACAATTTGAAAAGTAAAGGTCCTTTGTGAAAGAATATTGGCTACAAAGCAGCAAAAGGATAAAACACAAGATCATGGCATGAACACACAAAAGCAACATATCTAGAGTAATCAATGTCGTAAGACAGAAATAACTGAAAGATAAGACAGAAATAACAGAAAGTTAAAGGGGCTAGAAAAGTATATCTAAGGGCTAAATTCATCTTTCAAAAAAAAAAAAAAAGGGCTAAATTCAGCAACATGGATAAGAAAGTTTTTTTTTTGAAACGGCTAAAAGAAAGGAAAAAAAACTCAGAACGTTACTTGGAAAAGAACATAAAAACGAGGTTTAGTGCACAGGATGTACAAGGACAAGAGAAAGAACTCATAAGTGAATAATCTATGAACAGTACCTCTGGAGGTACCCCAGTGAGATCCACCTGTGGCACGGTTGTTAAAGCCAGACTGGAATCTGGAACCCTGCTGCTTGATTCAGATTTCGATCTTGAACCATGAATTTCCTCGGTGTCCAGGTTCGCTATGCTTTCATCATATTTAACACCAATAGTTGGGTTACCCTTTAAGTCCAATTCATTATCTGAACGCCACCCTTCAGCTTGGGAAGCAGACATGGGGTCATCTCGCCCATGGGTTGTATATTTTTCGCCATCGTCGGTATCTGAGTAACTATTAATTGATTCTGACGTATTCTGCCTAATAACCAATTTATTCTGCTCATCAGTATCCCAGTTCAAGTTTCTGCTCGTAATGGAAGACTCCAGACCATAGGAAGATTGGCCAGCAACAGCTCGTATCAGGCCATCAGAAACTCCTTTGAATTGGCGTACTATATCATCCACGGCATCATCCACATTGACTGATTCAATCAAGGTAGATGTTAAAATAGTCAAGCACATATTTTGTTAAATCATCTGTACAACACATTGCCGAACTTCAATGAATAATATGTGGGCATCTAAAGTATATAGCCAACTGCATACAGCCTGAAAGAGATGTCCCCATACCAGCTAGAGTCCTCATAACGGAAGATGACTTCCCGAACGAGTAATTCTTCATTGATGGGAAAAAAGAAAAAGAAAAGTTAATGAATACTCTATAGTCTTCAATGAATGTGCAGTGAAGTAAGTAAATTGTGCACCTTGGAGGAGTCACTAAGAAAGTCCCATACTTCATGCTGCTCAGCAACATTGGCAATTGACAAGAGATCCTGACAATAGCACTATTATGAACGTTCTTAAACAATAATGTCCATACAATCATGGAGGGAAGAGGTAACATACTTGAAGATACTTGTCAAGCTGGATGCAGCGTTGATGAACAAAAGCATCCTCTGTACTTGAGGAGAATATTCTTTTGGGTGGCAAGTGTAATGTATAATTGGGTATTTCCTTGAGATGCCTATGCAATCTTTCAAAATTAGAATATCTGGAGATAACGCAACACACGAGTCAAAATTAACTTAATGTTGCATTAAAGGAAGAACATAATCGATTAAATATAATCAAACAGCTTTCTCATGTTGAGTAAACCAAGATAGTTATCACAACTAATGGGGCTAATTTGTATCCTCTGCACCACACATATGCTGCCAGAGCACATGGGTTAAGACCACACGCGAACTATGTGAAGGTATTAATTTTTTACTGGATTTCCTAATGTACCCCCTTATTAGCAACTTACTCCACAGAAGTTTGAAATTAATATTTTTAGGGAAAGTGAAAAGTTAATGTCTATTGAAAATCCAAACAGGCCTATAGCGTGGAACAAACAAAAATGGAAAGGTAGCCTATGTTTGTGGGACAAAGAGAGTATATAAGATGGCTCAGTATATAAAGATATCTTATTTTCAGACTGGAGGTTAAAAGGATCACCTTCTTTTCACAAACCAGGTGTTATTATCAGCATCAGTTACAGCAATTGAATAAACTGCAAAAGATTTCGAGCCAAGTCTCTCAAAGTATGCGCCAAGGACCTGCAACACAAAGGATCCATAATAAGCTAACATATAGAGCTGGAGCATTACACATCATGATGTAATACAGCAAAATCATCAGAAGATGGTCATGCAATCTTTCAATTTTCACTCGATATTAGCCTGGGAAGAAATTAAACAGCCAAATACAGGAAACTAATTGTAAAGTGAATGTGTGAAGCTGATAAGTTCATTATATGGAAAATCTTTTATTGATGCAAGTACAAAATAGAGCTAAAAGAGTAGGAGATACTCCTATCTCTATCCCATAAAAGTTATCATATTACTTCTTGGGCAGTACAGGAACTACTTCCTGGTCGAGAAATAGCAAGGTTTTTTCCCCAGATGATTTACATTGCCATCAATTCTTTCATTCTTAAAATAAAATAATACTCACCATATTTTCCAAGCTTTTTTATCATTATTTTAAGAAGATCTACCAATAATAAATGGTGAAACTGTACTGGGACAGGGAGCAGCTCTCTTCCAGGAACAAACTTTTTGTCTCAAAGAAGGAAAATAGTGAAAGATATCGTTCAAAACCAAACAATCCATGTGAGACAAAGTAATGAAGCCCAAGACATAATTCTGCATTTCTTGAATAAAGCATTTTTCAATAATACACATTCTTGAACAGCATAAGTTTCTGCAGTATAAATGAAAAGGTAATGAAGTAGAAAATGAAATCAACCGCAGTCTTACCCGACATCTCAGCTTTGGAATTTGCATTCCTTCGGTACGAATTACCACGTCTGAACTACTTTTTAGTTTGTTTGCACTAGGTTTACTGCGATCTGCACTGTAGTATTCATTAATGATGGCCGTAGTGTCTTTGATGGTAAACATCTCATCCACATTCGTCTGAAGTTTCAAATCAGAAGTACTATTCGATTTTCGAAGCTTATTTCTATTTTCATGGGGAATGGCTGACTCAGTATTGCCTAGTTCATAAACAAGACCTCCTTTTGGAAACAACTCCTCATTAAGAGCTACTGAACTCTTTGCAACATCCATTATGAGACTGGTAGGACGGGGATCTTGTTGGGGCAATGGAGGTAGTTGCATAGAAGTTTTATCTAGTGTTCCAAAATACTTATCTGACTTCCTTCCTGATGTTTCAGTCACAAAATCTTCTCTAGACAATGTAGCACTTCCTGATTTTGTAATTTGAGTAGCCTGAAGTCCAGGGGCACCCTTCTTTTGGAGTTTCTTTTTATAGTTTCTTCCTATAGTCCACATGTTTTCTAGATTTTCAGGCATAAGAACTTCTGATCTTCTCTGGGTTGCTGCCTCCATCGCTTTAGCCCAGTCAGCGGGCCGTGGATGCATGGGCTCATCCTCTGTAGTACTAGAAAAGAGATTTCCCGAGATACTTGGCTCTGGTTCTTTTTTGTGCTCAGATCGTGACAAATACAAATCTGTCTCTTTATTGTTAGAAGATGCTACTTTTCTAGAATTAGATTCGCTGCTTTGACCATGACCACCAGAAACTGCAGAGCCAGGACTGTGATCCTTTACATTAGGTGATTGGCCGGTGGAAGCATCCTTCGAGCCCTCATTGTGATATGCAAGAATAATGCATTCAATTAATTCATTAATGTACCTGGTAAGAAAGGAGGTAGTTGAAATCCAAAATGTCAATAAAGAGGATTAAAAACCTAGCTTAAAATGGTTCTTTATGAATGCCCATCCCATGCCAATCTCATCTTTTTCAAACCATACAGATATAAATATGACTGGAACGGATGTGCATGTTTATAAGAGAACCTCGGTAACACACAACCAAACACCTATATTGGTATGGTTGTCACTTTTTTGTGCATGCTCAACCCACTCGGTCTCATTTCAAACCATGCAGATAAAGGTGAAATATGGAGTGACTATGCATGTTCAAAAGAGAATCTCATTCTACTTTAGTAGCAGCAATTGCTTCTCTACAGTAATTACAGATGATGCAAATACCACATGATATTGTTAGGTACGGGTAAACTTGATAATAAAGAGTCGTGTGTTGCCTTCACTACCTACATGGTAACATGATTATGATGCAACCAATCAGCTTAGAAGCTTTTAGGTAGAAAAGAACAGGAGGAGCTATAACATAGTAACTTACATTGGGGTAGCAAAATTCATAACAGGCTGCATCACTAAACAAGTTAGGAGCTCACGAGCAATACTCCTAACTAAAGGACACTGTGCTTCCCTTGGCTTTAACACAACCGCTATAACACCACCCATGAGCCGCTGAAGAACCTATATTCACCAAGTGTTACATATCGAGAATATTAACAAAGGCGAAATAATTTTATGTGCAGACAATTTCTTCTAAATTAGAACAACTCTACACCTTGTACTCACAGTCTGGAGATATCAATGCAGGATGGAGCTCCTTCGACGAAAGAAGATGGTGTTTCAACCTTTCATCTCGTTCCTCGGAAGACAGCGTCTTCATAACATCCACACCAATTGCAGCCTGGTTTCTTCTGAAGAGATCAAGGTGATCTCCTACAAGCTCTACAACATCCCTGGATAGAGAAACATCATCTTAGCATTGGCGTCACAAATTCCTACTTCTACAACGTAACAGAAATTACCATACAAACGACAAAACAATACTTCGTCAAAAGGTCAACAAGGTTCAGCTCCTTGACCCTCCCCGATACTTCCCCAAGAACATCCATGATCAAAGCATGAATCAACGCCGGAGCCTCCCTGTCAGGCGTAATCTCCGAGTACCACAAATCAACAACAAAATCACGCAAAATATTGTTAATAAAATCCTCCAGCGCCGTTTCAACAACTGGAGAATCTACTTTCCTCTTCCACTTCACCGGCTGAGGCACCGTCGAAAGCCGCGAGTCATTCACAGCCAACTGCTTCTTTTCCAAGTGAGACAAGTACGACGTCGAACTCTGTTGCCGTATCCTCCTCCGAAACTCCACCTCATTCACTAAAATCCTAGCTCCAGCAACCAGAAATAGAGCTACTGGAATATTCATTAACATCGATTTACTAGTATCTGCAATCCAATCACACATACATAATCATAATCAACACATTGATTCATATAATCGACGCGAGTAGCTCAATAAACTCGAAATTGAGACTTACGTGTTAAGAAATAGGTCACTACGAATACACAGAGAATCCACCAAACAGTACGAAGCTTAGCTTCTTCGATGAGATCGTGTATACTCTCCATCGCCTTCATAATTCAAACCAGTAACTCTTCTTCCTCTACTTAAACCTAATTTATTCAACAATTCATCAAAATTCAAAAAGCAGCAGGAAAATCAAAAGCTAAAAAAAAGGTGAACAGTGAATCGGAAACTTACCGGAATCGTGAATTCGATCGGAAAAGTTGAGATGATTATTTGCAGGGAAATTATGAGTGTTCGATTTCCAGGTTGTTAAATTGCTGTAGCTGAGTTGATTACCTTTTTTTTCCCTTTTTTTTTCTTTTCAGCTGAATCTTATTTTGTCTGCGTGGATAGAACAAGGAACGTGGGAAGTAGTAGTACGATGTCGTTACGTTGATCAAGTTGGAGTCGGAGTACTATGTTGCGCCTTGTTGTGATGTCGGGTGTTGTTAGTGACGATATTGCCCTCCTTTTTGTCCAACACTCTGCAAGGGTTCAAACGGAATCGTTAGTAGCCGTCGACCTGCCATATTCCTGGACCTCACACACATTGTCCATGCCATGCTCGGAGTCATTACCTTAGTCGAAGTGATGGGATGCCAATTAGAGTCGAGGGACTACGTAACGTAGAAGTTGTGAAATATCAGGTTTGGATATCAATTCCATATCTATCTTAGAGGAGCAATGTGTATGGGCTAACCCCATACCTTCCCACACTGCCATGAATTATGTACCATTAACATGAATCATAATTAACTTTGTAGCAGGCTCAGATTAAGCCTCCACAAGGCAACCCTCTATGTCCCACACACAATGCCAAAA
>JAYMSP010002338.1:0-24874 GCA_036897095.1 Plantago elongata
AGAAAAAAAAGAAAAAGGGAGAAGGGCGGGGGGGGGGGGGGGGGGAGGAACACTGGGCAGCAGCCATCTCGGCGTGCCAAGATGGTCTTAGAACACGTTATGCATCTTATTATAACATATATTTACAAATAATAAAATAAGTATATACAAATAATAAAATAAGTATATGAAGATAATTAATACTGTTTCTTCTGATATTTAAATATCTTTTTTTAAAGGAGAAGTATTTAATTTTTTACAATTATTATAGTCTAATTTACATATATATTATAAACAAGTACAATTTAACTAAATTAAGCACATAATTGTACAACTATGATAGTTGTCCACGTATATATATAATTGTAATACTCTCTTCTTTCTAAAGAAATCTTTTAATTTTATTATTATAAAGTTAGTTATCTTCGATTTTGACTACAAATTACATTTAAATTATAGTAGTAATAAAAACATATAATGATATTTGGACGAATTGGCCGTTTATTTTGGAAAGGATTGAATATATATCACATGAGGCAATGCACATATGTAATAAGTTTACAAAGATATTTTGTCAATACAATTGTTGGTAGATGATATAAGTGTTGTGGACTGATCATGGGGTAATTAATGCACTATTATTTTGTCATAAACTCCATTTTAAGTCTTTATACTTTTTGAGTCTTTGTCTTCCAAAACTCCACTGCTATTTTGTTATAAACTCATAATGCACACTTATATTGTTCTCCGCTTTAGTTTGATCAAAATGGTAAAACAAGTCAGTCTTAATACTTCCTCTTCCACTCCACCGCTCTTCTTCTCGTACATTGTTAATGCTCGAATTTCTGCAAGAAGTCGTGGATCCCGTCTCTATGTTCGCTCTTGTGTTCGATGGGGTTCATTTGGCGATCCGGTATAAGACGGAGGTGGAGGCGCATTTGGAGAGGAAGAAGGAGGATTCGAGTTTGTTAGCTAAGTGTGTGGAGGAGTTGAAGAGGAAAGGGTTGGAGACCGATGCGTTGAGAAGGGCGAAAAGCTTGTGGGTTGAGTCGAGGCCTGTTAGGAAGTGGTCCGCCAGGGATTTTGTGACACTCTTTCTGTTTACTAGGATTATTCTATGTGGTTAGTTTGTTATCGAAATCGGGTTTATTGCCCAACTGTTTGTTCAGCTTATGTGGGGGATGTTACAGAATGAGCAACATTGATATGTAAAATGGAATTCTTTTCCAGTTATCAGTTTAATATATGAAAGTTGTTTCCTTTTTACTTACTTATCTGCAAGACCAGGACCAAGAGTAACTTAAGTATAAAGTATAAACTAAACCTGTAACTCATTTATTTAGTGAATTGTCAAACTCTGTACATAATGTTGAAATATAATGTAGAATGGATCTGATCTGAACAAATCACAAATACAAATACAATACAAAAAAGATAAGGACATGGATTTTTACTACATTACAGTGTGAAAAACTCATCATCTGCCTTCACCAATCATGTCACGCAGCATGGGTTCGGCAGGATTCATTGGTGAAATGTTTGAATCGGTGACCATGGTTGAGCTCGTAGAACTGTTGATGTGGCTAGCATCGGTATGTTGAGTACCGCTGTCAGTCTCGCTCAAGAAGGTTGTTGCATCGTTAAACTTCTTTGTTCTTCCCGTGACCACTTTCCAATCTGATTCCGACTGTTTGATATTGTCATTATTATCTTTATCATCCATAGGATTCGGAATAAAGTCCTTACAATTATTCCTGAAATGACCTATCCTACCACAGTGGAAACAAAATTGAACTTTAATTTCATAAGTAATAGGCTGGATTCCATTTCCATTTCTAAACAAAGTCTAGCATATCTTCCTCTATTAGATTTCATGGTATGAAGATTAACTTTAATGGGTTTTCCCCAAAGATTTACCAATAGAATATAAAAGCATCAAAAGCATAATACTCAATAGGGAGTTCATGTAACTGAATCCAAACAACCATAGTTTCCAGAAGCCCTTTATAAGGGGAAAAATTTGGTCTCCATGATTGGACTGCAAGATAATGATCAAACATATACCAAGGACCACCATCAAGAGCTATAGCATAATCATCTGGGTTTCCAACTTTAATAATATAAAAGCCTTTACTCAAATCTATAGTCTTGATAGGATCCTTAGTTATCCAAATACCCATAAGGTGTTTACTAATTTCTGGAATACGTCTAGTAAGCCCATCAGTTTGGATTAAGAGAGCCTTATTCCAAGGAGCGCAAAAACGAGCTAATTCCTCCGCGGAAAAGACCATCGATGGAAGGTTAGGGTTAACTGAAGAGCAAGAAGCATCTTCTTCAACCATAGGTCTTTTATCCAGAGAATTAAGCCATTGAGGAAAGTATTTATGAGAAGTATTATTAATAAGCTTTTGTCGATAGGATTGTTGAGAGGAAGATCCAGAGCCAGCTGAAACTGAGGGTGGAATACCATCCCCATCACAATTCAGTGGCTGGAGTGACTCAACATTCCTATCCTGGTTATCCGAAGATGGAGATGATATGGAAAGATTGGGATTAACCACATGATCCTCAACCATATCATCAGAAGTAACTAGGGCTGATCAGAAACGGAACCGGACCGAAAAATCGAGCATCGACCAGCCTAAACCGATTAGGTCTGGTCCTCGGTAATTATATTTTACATTTCCTCGATCCGGTCTGGATCCAATACCGAAAAATCTGGGGCAATAATATACCAATTACCCATTTACAATTCTCAACCCTAAAATCTGGGGCAGCCGTTTCTAACCCCATACTCTGTCTCCAGCTCCGTTTCATCGACCAACCAGCGGCCACCACCTTCGATCGACTCCGTCTCACAACCTGCTCGCCTCTCAATTCGATCGTTTTCATTTCCTTTTATCACTTCGACTTCTACTACTACTTTTCTACCCGCGCATACTCTTTTAATTTCACATTCGATTTCATTTTCTTTTTGCCGCTCAAAACCCTAATTTGTTCCCTTTTGCACCTTTCGGACTGAATCTCAGATTTGTTTTCCTCTGTTTCTACATGCGTCTTAATTTCATTCGAGATGGAAGGTCATTTTCGTTGATAGATGAGTCATAATTTGCTCGTAGATCTGTGGTTGTGTTTCTCTCAGTGTTTCGTTTCGATTCCTGGGATTATTGAATTTTAAAAGGTTGGTTAAAGGTGATATTTGCTCTATTATTTATTGGCATGTAATAGATGTTTAAACTTTAAATTATCTTTTCACGTAGAACTCTCGTATTTTATTTTATCGTTTGTAATGACTTTTGTGGACTAATTTTGGTTGGACTTGAATGATTGATGCTTCTATTATTATTTTTTGGGTTGTTTTGATTGTATTTCTTGACTTGTGAAATATTTGGGAAATTTGTGATTTTGTAGCAAGCATGCAGCAGGGAAAAACAGTGAGGCAGGGGACTGCCTCCCCTGTTTTTCGACTTTTAATTTTTCTTTTAATAAAGTTCGGGCCTAGACCGAGTCATTTTAGATCCGGTCCTCGAGATCCAAAAATGCTTCAAAAATCGATCCGGACTAGGTTCGATCTGGGCCTGGATCGATACTCAGCCCTAGAAGTAACAATAGAATGACTAGATTTTAAAACAATCGGAACTTCATGGAGAGGTGGTGGCGGATCGGGTGGTTTGGAAGAGTTAAGGGAGACAAGGGATTCAGGGGTCGGGAGCATTTTTTGTGAGTACTAAAACCTTCCTCCATTGTTTTGAATGTTAGGATTACTCCACTCCCTCATTTCTTGAATAATACTAATCCTTCAAAGTTTTAATGCTCACTGTATATTTCAAAAAATTCATGCTACCGGAGAATAGTAAATATACTCTCCACTTGAATTGTGAAAATTTGATTTTAGTATAAGATAAAAAAATTAAATCGGCAAAAATAGTATAACTTAAAAATAAACGGTTACATTAGTATAACAAAGTGCTCATAGTACTTAGATTACATCAGGCTTATTAATGTTCTTTAACTATAACAAAATTAAAAATTTTTACCTACAAACCGCTATCACTTTACTTACTTTAAAATAAAATACTTATAAAACTTCATAGGGTATTTACGTATCATGTGCAAGAGTGAATTGATGGCTCTAAAATAAAGAATGCATGCAAATGAAATGAACCCATTCGAATTACATATAAACCAACTAAAAATGACTATATTCAAAGTAAGTTCATTTTTTCTTTTGGGAGTAATACTTCATTTCAAAAGAGTTATATGTCATAGGAACTCGATTATCATCACCTCATGCTTATACATATAATTCCTTTATCATACGATTACCTTATAACTTCATATATACAATGAATTGAAAAGGGAGAATATTTCAGAATTAGACCGTTCAATGTGGTGGCGGTCGTGGGGTGCGAAGGTGTCGCGGCCCCACGCCCACGACCGGAAATTATACTGTGGCGACCGATTAAAATCGGTTGGCGTTGTTTTTTTTTCATTTTCTTTTTAATAATTTCAAATTGAAATAATAATGGATACGAATAACGGCTATATTTTCAAACAGATATGTATAACGACTATATTTTTTCTACAATGGTTTTTTTTTTTAATTGAATTGGGAAGGAAACAGTACAACTTAATACAACTTTTGAAAATTAAAATAACACACTTGTACGGAATTTGAATCTACAACATACGAACACAAATATAAAACACCATTTGATTGTACTTCTTCAAGAGTCATCCCCGAACTCTCTATCCAACACATTGTACACCTTCCTTTGGCCCGGAGTCATCTGAGTTGGGTCGATATTAGATAACTGTAGATACATCTGCAACCTTTGAGTGCAAGCCAAGTCGACATTGGTTTGGTTAGTTGCTGCTTTTATCTGTAGACGTTTCTCCTCTTTTCTTTCGAAGAACGCCAACCTCCTCTGCTCAATCTCAATCCTATGTTGCTCCAATTGCAGTTGTGTAGCAAAATCGTTCTTGAAGTCAGCTAAATCACTGCCGGAGGAGTTTGAAGAAGACCACTTTTCCTGAGGACCTTCGCCCTATCCCGACCTATGAGACGCTCAACGAAGTCATCACTACTTTCACTCATGCGCATTTTCTTCCCCGAGCTTCCGTCTGTGTCTTCGCCTTCCGCATCATGGAGTTCAAAATCCGGAATGACATTCCTGGATGGACTGATGTGGTTCATCTTCGTTTGCCACTGTTGATAATCTCTCATGGCATGCCAACAGTGCATTAGTTCGAAATCTTCACTTTGTTTATGATTCATCTTGTAGATGCGTTTGGCGTACTCAATGACATCGTGATCGTTAGTATCACTCTGAACTCCTTGGAGTCGTACAGCCTCGTTGTAAGTACTCACCCATTGATTAACACATGGCTTGATGCGATTGCAACGGCCACGAAGAGAGCTTCCAGTTCGTGGTTTGAGCTCAGCCGCATCCCACATTTTTAGTACGTGCTTAGTGAAGATCGTAGTGAACTTCACATTAGTACCTACACATGGATCCTCACTAACCTGCATGAACATGCTGATTAGAGCGAGGTCCTCTTCAACCGAGAACTTCTTTGGACCGGCCTCCTCTGCTGCGCCTACCACTTTCTCCTCGGGAACGTTCTTTCCTTTTCCCCTCGATGACCCGGCCTTTGCTTTCCCTTTGCTCCTCGATGCGGCTATCTTCCCCTTTACTCGAACTGGCAGCTGCACCGGTGGAGGTTGTGTCTCTGGGACGGTTTGCAGCGATCCCTCATAACCTTCCGGACGGAATACACCTTGGAAGTGGAAAGGATTGTACGGTTCATTTGGGTTGTTGTTTGGACTGGTGGATGATTCTGAACTGTGGTAGCCCATACCGCTGAACATTTACTCGATTTCAGTCGGATCTTTGTCCGCCAACCAAACAACGATATTCGGATTCATTTTGATTTTTGGTAGTGATTAAAAGTGTGTTTTGAGTTTAATAGAGAGAAAGAAAGAGTGTTTGGAGGTGTGAAGAATGAAGTGAAAATGATCGTCTATTTATAGATCCCGAAAAAATATGACCGTTTATAACTGTTGGAGTATTTTATATTTTTTATTAAAAAAACAATTACATTTAAAAAAAATAAGAAAATGTGTTTGGTCCAATCAAGACCGTACACGTGTCCCAACCAAACGGCTGGGACACTAGTCGTTTGTGGCTGGTCCACTGTGGGGCCACCCATAAAACGACTACCTTGATCGATTGTAGAACAATCAATCGAGGAGCGGCTGCTCCGTAGTTATTTATAGCGGACGGGATCGATCGCGGCAGGCATAACAACTCTTCATAATGGGCCGTCTTATGGTGGCAGCTAACTAAAATCCAATCTATGATTAATGAATTAATGATGGAGTAATATATTCTGAAAGTATTATCGAATAACACATTGTGGTTAGTGTAGTTGGTCCCTTGGTGAGTGCTGACAACTAAAATCCACAAGCCAACTAGCACCACAACTTGTTTTCGACCCCCACTCTATGACCGACCGGTCCCGTAAATTTGTTGGCTTGCTATAAACCCGCTGTACTTTATTAATCTTGGTCAATTTATTTATCCCCAAATCTTACAACTGAATGTTTAATCGAAATACAAAGTCATAAAACTTGTCCTTTTGTCAGTAATAAATTATAAATATGATTTTAGTTTTTTTCCCCATTTATTGTTAATAAAATTTAAAATTGATCATGAATTGAATAATCAACCTAAGTTTTTATAAAGTGGATATTTATGGGACAGGAAAAACGGAGGAATATACACTGATATTGAAAAAGTTAAGAGAGTAAAATTTTCCAGAACCACTGATATTTATAGTAGATCTGAAATTAAAATTCGTTATCGTCATTAACAAAACAAAGCAATCTTAGTTTATTAAACTAGTGGTAGAACAAGGCGGTTTAGGTGCACTAAACCACTGTCAATTTTATGATAATAATTATTCCTCCGTATCGAACTCAACTTTTCATTTTTAATGTTTAAATATAAAAAAATCTATCACACGCTCTCTTATACTTAAGCTACAGAGTATTACAACTCTTTGCAATCAACATTTTTTGCCACGTTAATATTACACGCATTACAAATCTCTACTCCAAATTTATTTTTATTTTACATTCCACATTTAACTTTTCATTTCATTTATCGTTTCCTTTAAAACTTCATTAATGACTTCATTTTAAATTTTCTTAATTTATTATAATGACATAAAATTAATTTTTTTAATACATTACTTTGAAATATAAATCAACATTACTTGAAATTTAGAATTACACTACTTAGTCTATTTGAATTAAAATTGTGATTGAATCCATTTGACGGCGGATTATAATTTAGTATGAAATTGTTCAGGAGGTGTAGACTTATTGTTGGTTGCTCCTTTATACTATAAGAAGAATGAGCAGATTGCGAAGCATATATAGTAGCCTGATGGTGGAAGTTTGTGGTGATGAGATACTGAGGTATTAATTTTTCGATGTAATTGATTTTGAATATTTCTTCGGATGTAGGCTAGTTCCTGTTTTTGGTGTGGATGATTTGATTCATGTTTCCTTTGTAATTGTTCGTTGAGAGCATTTCTTGTGCTCTTAGCTTTATTAATAAAATTTTAGCCGTTTTAAAAAAAAAGAATTCATTTGAGTTGGATGAATTGATGAATAGTAACAAAATTGTAACTATATAGTTAAAGACAACGAAACGTAGCTCAGTTGGTATAACGTTTCACCTCTAACTAATATATCGGGGTTTCGAGTCACCATTTAACTGTTTCAAAAAAGGTAATTGAATTGTTAAATTTTGTGTTTGGTATAAAATTGAAATTGTGTAAGATTTTATAGGTTGAAGATGGAGTGAGAAATGAATTGTGTGAGAATTGAATTGTAAATGAATTCTGTTTTGACAAATAATTAGTCAATTTTAATAATTTTATTGGAATAATTACACACACCCCCTGCAGGTCGCCTATGTTGCATTTGGATCTTCCGAGATCAACAATTACATCCAGGTCCATGAATTTCAAAAAACGTTGACCAGCTTAATTCCCAATTCACTTTACTTGCAAACCAAACACAGCCTTAGTAATTATTTTCACTTTTACAAGGTAATTGGAAAAATTACAGTACCACAATTACCTTTCTTCTACCACCCGCCAATCACCTCCACCTCCGCCTCTCTTCGGCCTCCTCCACTGCCGGAGCTGGAGCTCCGGTAGAAAGTTGTGATCAACAAAGAGGAAGATTGATATCTCAAGCGGCTGAAAGCTCGAGCTTCCATGGCGGAGCTCGAGCTTCCAGATCCAAGGCGGAAGATGGAAGGTCGAGCGCCATGGAAGCTCGACTTCTAGCTCTTCCGCCATGAATTCTTTCCTACCGTAGCTCCGACTAATCAGATCGGATCTCTTCCAGATCGCGTGTGGTGGTGGATTGGTGGACTGGTGGTGGTGAGGCGGAGGACTGTGGTGGGAGTGAGGCGGGTGACTATGGTGGTTGTTGCAGGGACTGAAATGAAAGTTATGAAAACTAGAAACCCTTGTAGTTGAGAATCTGATACACCTAATTGCAAAATTCAAAACGTTCTAGGGACTAAGTTGAACTCTAAAAAAATTGAAGGGTAATATTTTGAAAAATAGAAAGTTAAAGTGTGATATTCTATTTTGTTCAAGGATTTGAACTATAAATAGGCTGTTTGGCCAAATACAAAATCTGAAATTCAAACAGGAGCAAAAATGACTTTTCCGGGTTTAAGATCGCCGAAAGTCAAATTCGTGGACCTGGATGTAATTGATTTTTATCAACTAGTACTTATATGTAATTGTTGATCTGGATGGTAGCCATCTGCAACTTTTAAATCTAACAGGGTGTAGATGTAATTCGTCCTAATTTTATTAAACACAAAATGATCCGTTTCAATTACAATTGAATCGAAATTCTCATCCAAACGGCTACTTAGAATTTGCATTGCAAACACTCATCGGGGTTTGAAATCCAAGATACTGGAGAACAATATGCGTATGTGGCGGCTAATTGAAATCTTATCCAGTTGAGCTACAATTAGTTAAGTATTTAATTTCTTTACTATTATTCATCATTGGCTAGCTAGTGGACATGTGGTTTTGCTCTGTGTTACGTTGTCTTTGTCTTATGAAGGAAATGTACGGAATCCGGTATTCTAGTAGACTGGTACACAACCGGCTAAATGTACACAAACAACAAGCAATACGTTCATGCAGAGGCAGCATGTCCCCAGAAAGGCAGAAACAAAACTTTATTCATAAATCATCAACAGTATACAAGAACAGATGCTCAAAATCGGAATTACAACTCAATCCCGATAGGGACTGTTTGGGTGATTCACACGGCCAGGAAGGAATAGGTACCCAAAGACCCTTTGCCTCTAGATCTCATCAGAACCTTACGAACTCTTTCATCGTTACAAAATCCAGATAGTGCTCATTTTACTACAATGGACCGGAAACTGAACAATAAATCTCATGACTCCTGAACATTTCCACATCGTTGAAATTCCACTCAGTTAAGTAGTTGGGCTTTAACGTAACAGATAGAACCTCAATATCTCCAGTTAACATAGCTGCGACACGAGACATTGAGGGGCGAGAGCTGGGTGAAGCTTGTGTGCATAGAAGACCTATGGTGATGACCTTCACAACAATAGCCTCATCAAATTCTTGTAAACTTGGATCAACCAGCTCTATCTGTCTCTTCTCTTCATGAAGACTCCAAGCCTGCAGAGTGAATTTACGTACATAATGTGCACATTAGAATGTTTTCATACTATTAATACTCATCTATCGAATAGAACAAAGACAGTGACAAAGTGATACCCTTTCAAGAAGATATATCTTGTCATCATCATAACTCAAGTCAGAATTTGGCCTTCCGCTTACTGTCTCTAGAACTACAACTCCAAAGCTAAAAACATCAGCTTTTTCGGTCAAGTGTCCGTGCATAGCATATTCCGGGGCAAGATATCCTCTAAATGAATTCCAAATAGGACTTTGTTAATATAGTTCTTCTCACTCTTCAATAAATCTAGTTTGGACCATATTGCTACTAACTTATAGTGTATATGAAACATGGAAAAACATGTATGGTTTTAATTGTGAATCTTACCGCGTGCCTGCAATTTTAGTACTTATATGCGTCTTTTTATCATCGAACAATTTGGCCAGGCCAAAATCTGAAATTTTTGGTGTGAAATCACAATCAAGCAAAATATTGCTTGCCTTTACATCCCTGTGCACAATACGAGGTTGTGATTCCTCATGAAGATAAGCAAGGCCGTGGGCCACTCCCAACAATATATCATAACGTGTAGGCCAATCAAGATATAATCTACTACTGCCTGTTTCATCAGAGCACAACAGTTAAATATCTACAAAGAAGAACAGTTAAATAAATACATGGTGAAGAAGATAGTATATACCAATTCCAAACAGTAATTGATCAAGACTCTTGTTTTCGAGAAATTCATACACCAACAAACGTCTGACACCCTCAATGCAACACCCATACAGCTTTACAAGGTTTCTATGTTGTACTGCAGATATGGTAGCAATTTCAGCAATGAACTGGCACTTTCCATGATCTGATGCCACAGATAATTGCTTAACGGCAATTTTTCTTCCATCTCTAAGTGTTCCCTGATTAATTAAGAAAAAAAATATTCATGACTAATATATCATATGAAGTATAGAACATAAACTCATGTAGAAGTAACAGAAACACAAAACATGTTAACATAAAGGTTAAACGATATCTACATATGCCCCGAATATTGCATAAAATCTACTTTGTTTTATTTTCTTCCGAAATTTTGCATCTTAGATTTCACAAAATGCAAAATTTATGTCTTGTCATTAGTGCCTTGAAATATCTTTATGCTTCAAAAAAAAAAAGAGAGAGAAACTAATTACCTTGTACACTGGTCCGAATCCTCCTTCTCCGAGCTTATTACTTGGACTAAAATTCTCCGTAGCTACTTTGAGATCAGCGTAAGTATATTTGCAAGGTCGTGCGCATGCATCAATCCCCAATAATTCTAAAATTCATAGAAAAACAAGGACCTCATTTCAACAAATAGAGGAGTTGCTATAGTTTTATTCTAAACGGCAACAATTTGACTTGAATGATACACTCGAAGAACGAAACAACTTGTGTTAAATGGTCTAATGTTAGACGGGTGCAAACTAGTAGAAAATGAAAATAACATTTCGATGGGTGGTGATATTTACATGCCAATCAATCATTTGACCATCTACCACAAGTTTTTGCCTTGCACAAATTACCATGTGGCATAAATTAGAATTAAGCACTTGGAGAGGTTTTCTTGCTCATACTCTTCTTACCATGATCCTCAAGCTCCTTTTGCCTTTTCCTTTTGTGGTGCACATAAAATAATGAAGCTAGGAAAATCAAAGTTGCAACGCCTAGTGGGACAACAACCTCAACGATCATACCATGATGACGCCTGTCTACATTAGGTAGAAGTACGTTTCGAACAGTTGGAATGAAATCTGCTCGGTCAAATTTTATAGTCAGCTTGCATCATGTTAAAAAAACCAGGACCACCAATATTTATAAAGTTTCTTGGAGTAGGTGATACCTTGAGTGGCACTTATAGCAGATATCAAAGGTCCGTAAGTACCTTCACGGGGTACTCCATAAGTCCCCTTTCCCGCCCAAAAGAAGTGGATTTCAAGATAATTATTTGTCACCAGGGCAGTGTATTCCCTAACGACAGCTCTTAATACAGTACCTCCAGCCTCTCTTTGTATATTGAAATCACGCGCATGAAGATTTCCCTGGAACAACGTAGCAATATAATTTATTCCATTAAGGTGAAGCAAGTTTACCAAAATGATATGAAAAAAAGTTTCTTATAATCTCAAATAAGTCTAAACCAACTCAAGGAACAATAACAAATGTGGAACGTGTAAGTTGTTATAACTATGCAATCCAATCCTCACATAATAGTAAGAAATACCCTGGTGAAGAATTTGTAATTCCATACGTACCTGAATATATATGTCGAAAACACGTTGTCCTAGACTTTCCCATATCCCGGTACCTACAAATTCCGTCTCTGCAAATTGGAGCCTCACAGTATAATTACCATTTCCAAGGCCTAAGCCGTAGTATCTCAATGATCCAGTGGAAACTCGAGCCGTTTGGAACAACTCAAAATCTGAAGTGTTTGCGAATCTTCTTGGAGAGAAAGTCCGATACCTTGGATTGTTGTCATTAGACGGCAAACCAACATTACTAACAGCCCATCTGCGTGTACTAGTCATATAATTTGTTGCCGGACCAAGAGTTTCATTCTCCATATCATACATCACCTGATCATGAGTTATAAGTAGTGGACCACCACATTTGATAGCAAAGCTAGAATCTGCATACCAAAATAATCCATAGAATCAGTTGTCTCCATATCAATCTCAACAATAAGCATAGGTGCATAGAAGTACTGCAAGGTATTCACATAGGAAACGAAGATGTAAACGCTCACAAATCAGATGTACAAATTTGTACACTTCTTTCATCAATTTCGCGCTACATCTAGTTTTAGTGATTTTTGGAACACATGTGCATATTTATTAACTTGGCAATAGAGAATAAATAGTTATAGTGCAACTTACAGATAGGAGATCCTCGTCCACATGGGAAACTCCTTTGGAGACAATCTAAACCATAGGGCAAAACTCTGTGTGGAACAAAAAATCATAGTACGTAAAAAATGCTAGCTAATGAAGGCAACAAACTAGAATGGGTACAGCTTTAAAACTCACCTGCTGATGGATCTATTCATAACGAGGTTGTTTGCCACCAAATTACTACATAGATTAAGATAAATGTCAATGCACATGAATGGGAAATGTAATTAACAGACTTGCAAATTTACAAATATGCAATTAGTTTATAATACATGGTCAAATTTTGTTGCCTGATCCAAAAAGGAAAGCTTCCATTCAATCCATTATATGATACATCTCTGCAAGCATGCAATAAGGATGTTATGTACCACCAAACTCAAACAAATTATGAAGGTAATGGAAAACATACAGTAGCAAAGAATGGAAAATTTGCATTAGTTCTTAGTTTTACAGAAGAATAAGCCAGTAGAGCTAGAGCAATAACATACATAGTTAGGAGATGCTGACTCTTTTGAGTCGGTAGTGCACCAGTTAACATATTGTTTCCAAGAAACCTGGAAAGAATGAATGGGTTAGATAGAAGCTTTATTGCTTGCTCCATGTAGGGAACATTCAAATATTAAGGGAAATAACACTTACAAGGACGTAAGTGAATCGAGGTTCACAAGAAAATCTGGAATTGTTCCCGACAAACTGTTGAAGCTCAAATCCCTGAAACATATAAAATCACCACTAACTTAGAATGAGCTAGTAAAAGTGTGCATATATAGTTAGTCAAATGTAGAGAACTACACACTATCTGACTGCAGTTTTTTTGCTTTATCTAAGTTTCATGTTCACTCGTAAAAAAAAAAAAAGGAAGACATTATAGGATAAAGATAGTTACAAGTTTGTCAAGCTTCGAAATTCACTCAGAAATGATGGTATTTCACCAGAAATGTTGTTGTTCCGTAAATTCCTGCAAAAAACAAAAGTTAATTGTGCAGTGGATGGAATTACATCTAGCCAGAATGGAAAAGTATATTCTTACAAGGTGGAGAGAGAGTTCATATTTCTGAGGAAATTCAGTGATGAGCTTCCATTTACAAGATCAGTGATTCTCCTATATAGCATGCTCAGATAGTCACATTAAGCAAAAATCTAGGTTTCTATGAGGAATGTAATTAAACTTCTGCATATATGGATGTGCGCATATATATATATATATATTTTTTCACTGTATATCTCGATTGATATGAACCATTTGCACAGAAACCAAGTTCAAAACCACTCACAACCAGGGGTGGATTTATGTATGGACGGCCTCACCTGTATTTCGGCTACGAAATATATACGCCTATACGATATAGTTTTCATATTTTTTTCTATTCAACATATAATCAAATACTCATTCTGCGTAAATATAAAACTATAACTCATCGTCTCATAGTGTATGTATAGGTAGGTTTAGGCTGCAACTTTTCCATTTGGTCATAAGTTCATCTCCTAGTTTCTTACTTTTTTTAGTTCGCTTTATTTTCTTTTTCTTAATTTGTCAGCTCCTGTTTCATTTTCTTTTCTTCATTTCGTTTAACCATTACCAATACATCTTAAACTTTATTTACCATCACTTAAACTTATTTTCTTTAAACATAATAGAATTATAATTTAAAATTAGTAATTTTATAATATTTTTATACGGGTGGATTTTTACATTTAGAATATAAGTTCGAAATATAGAAAACTATAGGTTTTTAAAAGTAAACTATATGACTTAAAATAATGATATCATACATTAAAACTATTTTACATTTTAATTGTATTAAAAAGTGATGTGTACACAACTTAATATAAATTCGTTTTAACTTTAAATTACATATATACCTAATTTATCACGAAGTCTAGTTACGAGCGTACTCTTTACGGGCCGATATTCTTAAGTAAAAGAATGCATTTTATGTTTTGTCATTAAGTGTTATTTTGTATAATCAACTATTTTAGTAGTCATTTTCATCTATTTATAAATAATTTTTTCAATCATGTTGTCGCGAGTATTTATACACTTACTTTAACTTTTTTAATTTGTGCCTTATCGGACTAAAAATTCTGGCTCCGCCCCCGGCTCGCAACTATAGACTAGGGTGGATAATAGCACATGCATTTCATCATTTATATTTGCACGTAGTACTTACAATTCATTCATTGAGGCTAAACCTATAAAGGATGATGGTATTGGACCTTGAAACGAATTTCCCTGGAGCCTCCTGCAAAATCCATATGTGATCGATATTCGATATAGAGAACAACAGTACATATGATTATGCAAGTACAATATACAAAGATTAAAGGTTGATTAATATTAACTCACAAACTATTGAGGTTAGACCAATTGCCGATGAAATCAGGAATCCGACCGGTGAATTCATTGTTACAAGCCCATCTAAGAACAAATTTATAAGATAATGGAATATCAAACATCTATAACTATAATTCCAACATGAATTGAGAAAGAAGAAGAAATTATATTAGTAGTATACTTACAAAGTCTCCAAGTTCTTGAGCCTAGCAAACGAAGAAGGAATTTCACCGATAAATCCACAACTATCGAGGTACCTGGAGATAAGAGTGATGATGATAAATCAACATAGTATAAATCCATAGATGAACTCATGAAGCCTGAAACTGAGTCAATCAATTTGCCCTCAAAATTTATTTGAAAACTTTCAATTTCGTCCCTAATCTACATAAACCAGCCATGAACGGGTGTATTCGAACTGAACATCTACAAACATTTGTTTATTAATAATTTTCATGTTCATGTTCGCTATAAGTTAAAATATGTATCATTTTAGTTAAATATGTGAGCAATGCAATAGCACAAACATGTGTGTTAACCACATGTGAAAATCATATGCACTTTTTCTTTTTTATGTATAGCGTTGATCTCGTGCATCTTACATGGTGTAATTGTGTGTGATTGGAAGTACTTACAAGTGAGTTAATCTTGTTAAGTTTCCAATTTCCGATGGTAAAGAATTGGAGAAATTGTTTACGCCAAAGGCCCTGTTGATACATACATAAGTGAGTCATAGATTGAAATTAATAAAATTATTAAACCTTTACAGTTCAAACTCGTAATTTTGAATTAATAACATTACAATAATCTTAATGCGGTGAGTTGTCCAACTTCTGACGGAATTCTCCCAGATAGTGCATTCATGCCAAAACTCCTATTCAAATTATACGCCAAATACATGTAAATTTTGAATCATTGTAAAAATATATGCCCTGAATTTTTACGATCAACAAACTTTAACTTTGACTTATAAACTCTAAGTACAAAGTATCGATTAAATTATACAATGAAACTTTAAATTTAAAATTTTCATTATATAATTTAATTGAACATTTTAATATTGTGGTAAGATCAATTGATTTAAAGTTAAAATTTGCCGACCTTAAAATATTTAAGCAGGACATTTTATATAATCAGGGGGGAAATTCGAAAAAGGTACCCTAAGTTGTGACATTTCCCAAATATATACATTTGGTTGTTACTCTCGACTTTGATACCTTGAGTTGACATTGTGTCCAACTTATGTACCTCGTGACACGTGGCAACTTAATTGTCACGTTGAAAAATACAGAAATACAGTGGACCTAAACGTAAATACGATCGTCTTTATTAATTGCAAATAGATCCTAAGTTTTAACAATATTACTAAATTATCCATATAAAAATATATCTCTATTGAAAATAATTTATAAAAAAATAAAAAATAAAATCACCATGGAAGAATCTTCCACCGTCGTGAAGCTTCCAAATTTGACAGTTTGAATGCTCCGTCGTGGATGAATCACTTACAAAATTCAAAAATCCAATGAAAGGTTTATTGTAACAAATTGCATTTTTGAATTTTATTTATTTATTTTATATGTAATAAAATGTGAAATATTTTTTTAAATATTTTTTAAAATACTTTTGAATTATATTAAACAATTTATACACATAGATTATGAGAGAGTGATACGTGCCCCCTTTTTTAATTGAATTAATTTTATTTATTTTTCATATATACAAATCTAATTTTAAATTATAATTTATAATTTTTCAGAATTTTTATATATATTTTTATCATTTAAAATCAATTTTTAAATTAATTTTCCCCTCTTTCTTCTTTCTTTTAACCTTCTTTTATGTTTGAGTTTACAAAATAGGGTTGCTTTTTATTAATCGAAAATTATGTGGTGAAATTTAAAATTGTTAAAATTTATTTTATTTGCGATTTCACCTTTTAAAATTTTAAATTGATACGTGTCGCTTAATTAAACGGCCACGTGTTACAGAGGTATCTACATTGAACATAATTATAACTTAAAGTATCGAAATCGGACAGTAACAGTCAAATGTACATTTTTCGAATGTCACAACTTAGGGTATCTTTTTCAAATTTTCCTCATATACTCAGGGAGTAACATATTGACATATATAGCTAGATTTGTATATTTTCCAAACAAAAAAAAATTTAAGTACTAGTAGTGTAAACTTACAAGTATTGCATGCGATTCAATTTTTGTATGGAGGCGGATATTGGACCTGTCAGATAATTATACCCAAGATTTCTAATACAAACAATAAAATTTTAGTTGAACATATTTTTAAAAAAAAACAATAAATTTCACCTATAATCAATTTTTATTCCTGGTCCATAAATAATAAACAAAATCCCTTTCTGTATAAACTAGTAAAATTATGCACGTGAAATACATGTCGAACAAAATACGTATCTCATATTAAAATTAAATATGCTTGTACTTAGTTAATTATAAATTCAATTTATAGTGTATATGTGATATAAGTTCTGAATAAAGATATGAATTTGTTGAAGTAATGGGAGATATGTGTAACTACCTTCTTGTTTTCTTCTTTTTTTTCCTTTTCTTTTTAACTTTACAGATGTGAAATCTAGAGTCAAAATTAATTCAATTAGTTAAAATTGAATTAATTGGTGTCACAACTACCTTTTGATAGTTTCCTTTTAAAATACCTTTTGATAGTTTCCTTTTAAAATAGTAGAGATATAGATAAGTTGAGTTTATAATACTTTTAGTAATTAAGAGGATTATGATATTTCTCTTGTTATATTTAGAAAATTTTAAATTTTACTTTCTAAACAAATATTTGATTTACTTCTGAAGTTGACTTTGATCACAACGCAAAAGTTGACTTTGATCACAACTTGCGTGCTAGAATATACTATAGCGTGATAGTATTATGTGATACCGTTTAGAATAAAAAGTAAATAAATACATTAGAAACACTATGGTGGTATTTAAAAAAAAAATGGTATTTAGTTATTTAAGAAAAATTATTAAATTTTTTATAAGTAATAAAGCATTTAAATATAGATGTTTAAATGAAAAATATGGTGTTTATTGAACCAAAAAAATCGATTATTTTATATATTACGTATATATATCATTGAATTGGTCTAGTTTACAAAAATAACTAATTCAAACTTACAAATCAATGAGATATGTGAGATTCCATAGCTCCTCTGGTAATGGTCCCACAACGTTTAGTCGAAAGACCCATCTACACAAGTTATTGGCCAAATACATTTAGTCGTAACTCAAATAAGATTCTCTACCATAATTTAATATAATTATCCCCCCTCCCTCCCCAAAGTGGAAATTCAATTTCAGAACTCGTTTAATTTCTTATATATGTTTACATTTTTATTAACAGTGAAAAATATGCAATATTTTAAAATTATATAATCTCAGTGGTATGACATTTTTTTCACACTCAACATACATGGGATCGATCGAGGACAGGCTAGCAATAGCTAGCCACTGCATCTCTACACGCTAGCACTCTGTCGTGTGTGGTGATAGCTCTCACGTTCTTGCTATTTTTTTTTGTTATTATTTATTTTGTTTTGTTTGCTTCTTTTTGCAAAAACTTGAAAAAAAACAAAAATATATTGAATACGATGAGAATAAAGTCCTTGGGGCTATTATTACATAAGTTTATATAGTAAATTTAACTAGACTTACTTCAAAGATAAATAAATATAATACTTACAAATTGGTAATATGGCAAGTTGTGTTGGCAGAGTAAGAGCAATCACACTTGATACCGGGATTAATTTCATGAATTGCAGTATCATCAAGTGCAACCCCACTACATATCTCTCCACTAATATTCCATCGATTAGTGGCTGAAATTCCCCAACGTGAGAACATGTTGTTCAACGCAATTGCTGCAATGTCAAATTCCAAGCTTAAAGGATAAAAGCAAAATGTTTATAAGAATTTAACTAGGATAATATACAAAAATGGTAATTTTTATAAATTTGTGTAGTAAAGTCTTCAGGGGTCGGAGTCATAATCAACTAAGTTACTTAATTTTTGAGCGCCATATGACTATTCTATATTATGACTATATATGACTATTTACTGATTGTAATTACTACATATGAATATGATGAGAGTTAAGAATAGATAGCCGACGTTGGTTTCGTCTCATATTACATTTTACTTGGTTTACTACCCCAATATTGTACACTACCAAGACCAAAAAGGTCTACTAACCAAACCTACAAAGTAATCACAAAGGTAGAAAAGGAAAGCAGGAAGGCATGAATTTTTCTTGCTCACTATCTCACACACATACACAATCGACACAGATTGAATGATCAAGCTCGTAACATCATCATTCGATCGACACTTAAGCATATCACACTTTTTGAGGTATTCAAAACCTTTGAGTTGTTTCATATAAATAACCTTGTCAAGATCACTATGCAAAGACGAAGTAGTTACGTCCATTTCTTATACTTTCAAATTATTAGCAACTAAAGTATAATTCTCACAATAATGAATCTAACAACATGAACAAATATTTTTGTATAGTCTATACTATTCTCTCCTCTTGAGTAAGTCCCATAGCAATGAGTCTAGTCAATATCCCATGTTATAGTCGGCTCCATTTGACTCTTAGTCAATTTCTATCCGACGATGTGCACCACCACAATCAAAAGATCTACCACGAATGAAGAGGATGCACAAAAGTTTCTTGCTCTCCATCGATCTCACGCTCACAGATCACACGAAGGACAAGTAGCTAGGGAATACGGGCTGCACACCTACTACTACTATACTCACACAAAGTAAGGAGCAAAACGCAGGTACCAAATGTAAGGTGCAAAGTGCAAACAAAGGGAGCAAGTACTCTTAGGATAAATAGAAAAACGGGCAAGCAATTTAACTTGGACCAACAACTACAAATAAAGGAAATGTAATTAAGACGTAAGGAAATGTAAAAATTTGAAAGTTTAATATAAAATACTCTTCATCCAATCATGTTTCTATACTATTTAGCAAGTTCAAATTCATTAAAGTCCTCAAAGTTTAGGTTTGGCTCACTTATTATTTAACGAATCTAAACTCTCAAATAAATTCAAGATGAAGTACTCTATTCATTTAACTATCTCAGCCATCTTACCAACCACAATCTTATTTAAGTCATCTTATGAATTGTCAATATGTTTATCTTATCATCATGATAAGGCCATTTTGGAAACTTTATTTGTTCTCAGAAAATATAAAATTTATTACGCATAGGAACACAAATAATGTTCCAACCAATGTTTAAGGATTGCAAATGAATAAAAGGCAGCCAATCAACCGATGTGCTCTAATCAAACCCGGCCGGAACATTTCCTATTAACAACCCCAATACACACGAAGTCCCCCACGTCTAATATGCCGTGGTTTGGTCTTTTGGGACCACGCCGAGCAAATCGAGGAATAGCTTGAAGTAATGTGATATTTTGAGTGAAGTAACTTTTATTAATGCATTATTTTTGGAATATTGTCATTACGTATTTAATTATTAACACTAAATATTTAATGATAACGAACCTTCAATGGGATCAGTTGTCGGACGTCGACTTATACTCGTGGAATTGGTCCTTGTACGTTGAGCGTCTGCATTATTAATAACCAATCCGAGAGCGACAATTGTACACAGAATCACCACTAGACTTCTCGTTGGTTTTCGAAATCGAAAATACCAATGCGGTGGAACCATCGATTGACCTTCTTCCTCTCTTTTTTTGCTACGTTCTCTAGTGTAGTAGCTAGTTATTTTCCAAATAAAGTATACTGCTACAAACTTAATTTCTACATTGATTGGTGGTCTCTTAATATATAGAGAGATATATAGTGTATGTATTCATTATAAAAATATAAAATTTCCACAACGTTGTGAACTGTCAGAGTTGAATAATCTTCCTCCACCACAAGTCCTCCAATAGTCCAATGCAATTCCCCCACTTCCCTCCTATTTAACTCAACTTGCACAAAATTTTCTAATGTTACTAATCTTAGAAACATAGAACACATTATGCATCTTATTATAGCATATGTTTACAAATAATAAAAGAAATATATGAAGAAAATTAATATTATTGCTTCTGATATTTAAATATCATTTTTTAAAGGAAAAGTATTTATTTTTTTACAATTATTATAGTCTAATTTACATATATATTATAAATAAGTTTAATTTAACTTAAATTAATGTAATTGTACAACTATAATAGTTGTACACGTATTTCTAATGTTACTAATCTTAGAAACATAGAACACGTTATGCATCTTATTATAGCATATGTTTACAAATAATAAAAGAAATATGTGAAGAAAATTAATATTATTGCTTCTGATATTTAAATATCATTTTTTAAAGGAAAAGTATTTATTTTTTTACAATTAATTTACATATATATTATAAATAAGTTTAATTTAACTTAAATTAATGTAATTGTACAACTATAATAGTTGTACACGTACATATAATTGTAGTACTCTCTCCTTTCTGGAGAAATCTTTCAATTTTATTATTATAAAGTTAATTATCTTCGATTTTGATTATAAATTATATTTAAATTATAATAGTAATAAAATCATATAATGAAATTTGGATGAATTGACCGTTGAATGTTAAAATAGCAAGTTTATTTTAGAACGAATTGAGTACATATCATATGAGGCAATGCACATATGTAATCAATGATACAAGATATTTCGTTAATACAAAGACAAAAGTTTCGTGGACTGATCATGGAGTAATTAATGCACTATTATTTTGTCATAAACTCAATTTTAGGTCTTGGTCTTCCAAAACCCCAATACTTTTTGAGCCTTCCAAAACTCAAGGCCGTCCCTGGCCCCGTGCAGGGAGCCCCCGCACAGGGCCCCTCTATTTTTGGGCTCCAATTATTATTTTTTATAATTTTGAATATTGTAAATAATATAGTGTATATGTATCGTAGCTACATGTTACCAAGTTTCATATCCCCCAACGATTTGTGTATGTGCATTTGCCCTAAATGGTCTTGGTTCAATTCCAATCAACCACATTATTTGTTTTCTTTTACCCTTTTTAACATTTTCTCCTTCTTAATTCTTCAAAAAAAAATTTCTTCTTATTTTACCTTACGTTAACAATTGTCTTCTTCAAAATTCTTTAAACATTTTTATGTTATTTTCCCTCTTGTTAACTAATTTTTTCTTCTAAATTTTTTCAACATTTTTGTTTTCATCTTTATTGTTTAAATATTTTTATTTTCTTATTTCATGTTTTAATCGTCATGTAGACTCATATATTCATGGGTAGTCATTTTTAAGTTATATAGAATTTATTTAAAATGTATCTTTTTAATTTTCGATATTATTCTTACATGTTTAATATAAAATGTAAAGATTTAACTTTAACAACATTAAACATTGATGTAAACTTTAAAGCAACATCTTATTTGACAAAAAAAATATTACGGTATATTTAATTAAACATACTTATGTAAAATCTTAGTGGCATAAATTCTTCAATTTATGGTGGTGTTTTTTTTATTATGTTGAATATTTATTATTATTATTATTATTATTATTATTATTATTATTATTATTATTTAAGGGTCCCCTTAAAATTTTACACTGGACTACCTAAATTTCTGGACCGGCCCTGCCAAAACTCCACTGATATTTTGTTATAAACTCATAAGCACACTTATATTGTTCTCCACTTTAGTTGATCAAAATGGTAAAAGAAGCATTAAGATGAATTTTGACGAATCTGGGAAAAATTAAGATCAAATGTTAAAAACCAACAAATTAACTAAAACACGCAAATTTTGTTTCAACCGGCCACATAAATTTGAACTGGACTGGCTCCCTATATATATAAAAAAATTACACTAAAATCTGGAAAAGAAGAAAAGGCGAAAAACATAGAAATCGTTCTTCTGCCATCGATCGACATCGACCTCAAACTATATGCTCGTGCAATCGTTCTCAAATATGCTCACTCATGCACACGAATCAATCTTCGATCTGCTCATTCCTGCTCACGTCATCAATTTATGAGCTGCTCACGCCATCAAGTTCACAAATAATCTAGTTTAGCACGTGAAATTGATCTCCCATCTCAAGCACGGGGGTGAAAAAGTCCAGCGTAGTGTGGTGGACGCAAAATCGATCTCGATCTGAATTACCTAGTTTGCATGGAACCGGGGGCGAGAAACACGAGCGATGATGAAGTTGACACTCTCCGAAGAGCTAAGCGGAAGAGGGCGGTGGCGGAGTACTACGATCCACGAAAGCCTTGATTCATCCAACCTAACCACTACTGAATTTGTTCGCGCTCAAGTACGGCCTCACATTTTCATATTGTCGTTTGGGAATTTTTTAATGAATATATGTTTTGATATGCATTAGCTCTCGAAATGTTACTCAGTAATTAACATAACTCTTGTTTGCTGCTTGTTTTAACGTGGCTTTATATTGGTTGTGTTATGTTTGTTGGAATGTGATTAGATATTATATAGCAAATCACTAGTAATCAATTTATGTTCTACTTTGTTATGGTTTTAGTACATAGTTTCTTAGTTTTAATCTACATTATTATAGTTTTAAATCGTTAGTGAATGTTTTCGGTTATGTACATTATATTTCACAATCATATTATATTGTGCTTTGATATGGTTTAAAAACTAGTGTTACAGTATTAATCAACATTTTTATAGTTTTAACTTGTGTTGAATGTTTCGTCTTTTATTATGATTTATTATTTCACAATCATGTTATATGGTGCTTTGTTATGATCATATACTAATATTATCTTTTTTAGTCTGTGTTGCATATTCATTCTTTGTTATAGTTTTAAGTATCAATGTTATGGTCTTACCTTGTTCAATGTTTTCGCTTGTTATTGATTTAACGCAAATGTTATAGTTTTAAGACCTATTATTGTTGTTTTAAACAGAAACGTTGGTGTTTTAAATCTCTGGTGAATTGTTTATGAATTGATTTTTAGAAATGTTTTGTTATAGTTTTAAAAAGTAATATTATAATTTTAAGATGCACTATTATATATTAATTATCAATGTTATTGTTTTTAACTTGTATTGCATGTTCGTGCTTTAATATAGTTGTAAAAGTTGGTTTTATAGTTTTAAGATGCACTGTTATTATTGTAAGCATTAATTTTACTATATTCACCTTATGTTCATGAACTGTGTATTATTATTTTTAGCGTGTATGTTATAGTCATAAGACCTACTATTGTAATTTTAAGCATCAACCTTAGTATATTAGTTTTTGCGGAATATTAATGATTTGATTTTTTTTATACGTTTTATTATAGTTTTAAGAGGCACGATTATGGTTTAATTTATTAATGTTATTGTTTTTAACTTTTGTTGCATGTTCCTACTTTATTATAATTTTAGTTGCATTGTTTGTAATTTGACACATCAATGTTACTGTTTTTAGCATATGTTGAACATTTCTTCTTTATTTTTAAGCGCGTATGTGGTAGTTATAATAGAGTAGTTATAGATATAACACAGTTAGTGAATGTTTTATGCAGGTGTGATGAATACATCAAGTACAGGTCTCTCAAAGTTGCCACTACCACTACTAAAAAACAACACCTTTTATAATAGACATATCCAGTCACATAAAGTCAAAATCGGTCACATAAGACCTATATGTGACCGCCTAGAGTAATATAATGAGCTCATACATTGAATATTCACACAATCAAACATCTATGACATGCAGTCACGTTATATCTATTGCAACAGCTTATATGTGACCAATATCTGACATAAACAAAAAGTTTGGCATTGGAAATACGAGCATTAATAAG
>JAYMSP010002339.1:0-24870 GCA_036897095.1 Plantago elongata
TAAGGTAAACAAAGTTTTATCAACTTCACCTTTCTTAAAACCACTATCCAGAAGGTATTTGGCCAACGTGTCATACCAGGCTCTTGGAGCATGTTTCAGTCCATACAGAGCTTTCTGTAACTTATAGACCATCCTACTTTCTGAGGACACTTCAAGCTTGGTGGTTAATCAACATAGACTTCTTCTGCAAGTTCACCATTTAGAAATGCACTTTTAACATCCATCTGATAAACTCAAAAGTCATTATGAGTTGCAAAGGCTATAAATAGTCTGATTGCATCCAATCTTGCAACTGGTGCATATGACTCATCAAAGTCTTGCCCTTCAGTTTGGGTAAATCCCCTGGCAACCAACCTCGCTTTGTTTCTGGTATTTCACCAAACTCATCCATATTGTTTCTGAAAACCCACTTAGTTCCAATCACATATATTCTATCCACAAATGCTACTAGTTTCCAGACCTTGTTTCTCTCAATTTGATCCAACTCTTCTTGCATTGCGAAGATCTCGTCATGATCCATTAATACATCTTCAATAGTTATTGGTTCAACGTTTGAGATAAAAAATCCAAAGCGAGAATATGCATTTTCAGCTATTGCTCTCCTAGTTCTAACACCTTGATCAATTGGACCAATCACATCCTTTGCAGGATGATCTCTAATCCATTTCATAATGTCTTTTGAACTAGAAGGGTCATCATCTACATAATCTGAATGTAGATCACTATGATTATGACTTGATACTTCCGCAATATCATTGATATTTTGTACACTAGAAGTGTGGTAAATATCAGACACTTGTTCAGTGTTAGAGGTTTCTAGAATAAGTCTTTCAGAAAGGTTATTCCTAGAAAGGTCTCTACGATGAGTAATCCCAGTTTCAATTTATGGATTCCTTAAAGGAAATTCTTTATCATGTCTAAGAGTCATCTGGTTGTTACTGGCACATCATGATTTTCTTCGTCAGACTCATCCTCATTATTAATGACTAAGTTTCTCCTTAATCAGGAGTTCCTTGAATTTTTGTGAGAGTTCCTCATCAAAGGGTATTTTCTTGTTTCCTTCATAGAATACTACATGAACTGATTCTTCAATCTTCTTTGTTCTTTTGTTGTAAACTCTGTAGGCTTTGCTATTCACAAAATAACCAAGAAATACACCTTTATCAGCCTTTGGTTGAAATGTTCTCAAGTATTCTTTCCCATTGTTAAGAACAAAACATTTACAACCATACACCCTCAAATGTTAGATATTAGGGGTTCTACCAACCAAAATCTCATAAGGAGTTTTGTCATGGTGCTTGTTTATCAAACATCTGTTATGAGTGTAGCATGCTGTATTACAGCTTCAACCCAATAAATTTCACTTATTTCAGTGTCAGTTAGCATTTTCTTTGCAGCTTCTTCAAGGCTCTTATTCTTCCTTTTAGCAACACCATTTTGTTGTGGTGTCCTTACTGAAGATAGTTGATGTTGTATACCTTTGTAGGTACAAAAATCTTTTATATACTGATTGACAAATTCAGTACCATGGTCTGTTCTGATTGCAGATACTTTGTCATTTTTCATGACTTCAAGCTTATTCAGCAAGTTTGGTATCTCCACCCTAGCATCAGACTTTTGTTTTAGAAAGACAACCCAAGTAAACCTAGAGAAGTCATCTACAACAACTAGCACATACTTCTTTTCTGCATAACTTGTTACAGATGATTCAGAAAGATCCATATGTAAAAGTTGCAGTGGTCTAACAAAGAATGTTTGGTTTTGGTCTTGAAAGAAGTTTGGGATTGTTTCCCCAATTGACAAGCAGAACAAAGACTGTCCTTTCTAAATGTTGTCTTAGGTAATCCAACCACTAACTCTTTCTTGGCAAGCTTGTTCAGAGTTTCGAAATTCAAGTGACTCATTCTCTTATGCATAACCAGTGTTGTTTAGTGTGACCTGATTGACTCACCATGAGGCATTCTTCAGTTATGGCAGATGTCCAATCAGCGACATATAGACTATATTTCCGCCTAGGAACCAAGCTGTCTACTTTGACTCATTGTCAATTAATTTGCAGAATTTCGAATTTTCACCGAGTATCCCCTATCTGCAAACTGGCTCATGCTTAGAAGATTATTTTTCAAACCTTTAACATGCAATACGCCATAGATCGTAAGGGACCACAATTTGACGTTGCCAAATTTTATAGAAGGATTTAATTCACATCCAACAAACCTGATGTTAGGTCCAGTTTCACAAGCCTTATAATCGACCAAGTTTGCTTGTCTCCTGTCATGTGCTTCCCGCATCCACTATCAAATAGCCATTGAGCCTTAGTCCATGACGCGTTCTGCACAATCCATGAAACATGATTTAGGTTCTTGCTTCAGAAACAAAACCACTTAGACTAAACTTTCCTTCCACTTCTATTAATTGCTATAAGCAACCCTGGCTTTCCAGCATCGCTCTTGTCCTTATATTGTTGCATTAGGACCTTTCTGATGCTGGGATAGCCAATGCCTTTTTGAGCACCACTAGCTTTCTGAACACGACTTTTAGCAACCTCACTAGTTTCTACGTCCTTTCTGTATCCGTAAAATGACTCAGTAGGAAATACACTCAATCCGGCGATGTTTCCCTTTCGAGTGATACAACATTGTGGATGATCACATGTCAACGGATGATGTTTCTTTTCAGAAACCTTTTCCACAATCTTCTTTGTTGTTCCTTCAAAGGTTTAGTTGCGAAAGATTTCCCTTTGTTGAGAGTCTTAGCTTTATGACCAATGCTATAGACTTCTCCAGAACCTTTTGGTTGACTTTTTGGTCAACCTTTCATCACTCTTTTTCAGAGGGGTAGAAATACTTGATCGACCTTCAAGTCCAAGTCCTCCTTTCTCAAAAGGATCTCTCATATATGATTGAACTTCTGTGAGAGTGTTACTAGCTTTGACAAATGATTTGAAGGAGACCTCTTTCTTTCTGAGACCTTCATTTTCAAAAAAATGTTTCTTCAACTTCTCATTTAACTCATTCAATGCTAGTTCACGAGATTTTTCATTCTCCGATATTTGAGACTTCAGAGAGGCTATTTAAGCGTCCTTAATCTCAGATATCTTGGTCAAGTCCAAAACCTCTTTTTCAAGAGTTTCTTTACTTTCTTCCAGAATTTTGGTCTTTGATCCGAATACCAAAAGTTCTTTTTCATATCGATCAAGTTCACTCTTGACCAACTCCAAATATTCAATGCCACCATCATCACTTTCATAATTTAAGAATTGTGATGTTTTAGTTACCTCATCAGCCATAAGGCATTCTTCAATGTTAGAGATGTCCGGACCCACTATCTCAGAAACTCTGCCCAAGTCGTTCTTCTTCACGCTAAAGTCGATAACATCATGAGTTATCCTACACAATTCTGGTGATGGTAATGTTGAGTCTTCACTTTCTGAATCTGACTCAACATCTAAAGCATCAAGTTGTATTTGGATATACTTTCTCTCTTTAGTGAGCAATGCCCTCTGAGTTCTCTTGAATGTTCTTCTCTCCTTTTTGTCACCCGTCTTAAGCTTGTTAAAAGCAGGACAATCATGTTTGAAATGACTAGGTTTCTAACAATGAAGCATATATCATTCCCAACTCCAGCAACTTCAGTACTAACAACTTTTTGAGCAGGGTTGTTCTGAGAGTTTTTCATTTGAATGTTCTTGTACTGATGATAATTTGGGCCGAGATGCTTCATCAACTTCTCTTTTGCTTTTCTCCTTTCTATTTCTTGAGTGACATATTTCTTCATGTCTCACTGCAAGAGAATTTTCTTCAGACACTACCTTGGTTTCCTTCTTTTCAGAAGTACCTTGGGTAACCAGAGCAACACAGTGCAACTTTTCAGCTGCAGCCAAACCACGATGGGTTGTCTCATAGTTACAGTGGCTAAATTCGAAAAGAGTTCCACTGGAGTGATTTGGGGAATTTCTTGATTGAAATAGAAATATTTCGTATGCTTCCAATTTTGGTTCAGACTTCTGATAATGGTTTTCACTTTTCCAGAATTTGAATATCTGTCACTTTCTCCAAGTGTAGCCATATCACTCATGAGAGTAGTAAACCGAAAATGAAGTTCTTCCAAAGTTTGACAGGGGCCCTGTTTGATGTATTGGAATTTTAACTTTAATTCTTCGAATTGTTTTCTTTGGTTTTCTCAGTACTGGCACAAATATCTTCTATCATTTTCCAGACTACTTTCGCCTTCTTTGCACACCACAATTTGCACTATATGTATCAGGTGTCGATCGAATGATTATATTACAAGCTTGACCATCCAACCTATGTCTCTTGGCATCTTCCGATGTCTCGAGTTCACGAGGTTTATCTTCGTACTCGACTTGTCCAGTAGCAACACGACCACTATTGCAAGTAGAAGTGTCACTAACTTTAGCGTCAGTGTTTCTACGACCGTTAGATACTTTAATCACGTGCTTGAGTTGTTTGATTCTGATTGACCCTTCCATGATGATATAAATCATCTCATCACTGATACCTTCAAGATATATCATCATGTTATTCTTCCATTTCTCGTAATTCTCAGGTTTAAGAACTGGAGAATCACTCAGAGACATGTTTTATTTCTTGATCCTTCCCCCTTAGTCATTGATGGCTGACTCAAATTTACATAAGCCTCTTGGAGAGAGTCAAAGTGTTTACTCAGCATGTTGTAGCTTTCAACCAGCTTTTGGAATTCAGAGTGAAGGGACTCAATTTTCCCAAGTAGTAGATGTTCTCTTTTGGAAATCTTTTGGAGTGGCTCAGACTTCTGATCTACCTTTCCAGCAGCATAACTAGACTCTACTCAAGGTTTTTTGAGCAGTCTCTAAGTCTTCATCTCTTCTCATTGATAGATCTTTCTGTACTAGCATCAGAGATGTTGTTCTTCTTGTTATAAGCTCATCAAAGACCTTGAATTCTGGAGGAATAGAAGACAAGACTTGATTGTTTTGTTCAAACAATTCATTCTTCATATGTCCAGAACTATGAATTTTTTCTCATAGCCCGTGTTAGCATTCGGCGCCTGGCTGAAAGCCTTAGGTGCTATCATCTTCCTTTTCAGGTTTGATACTGCCATATGTTCATAAAATTGGCCAGTTCTCTGTCATCTTCATCCAATCCAGCTAGATGATCAATACCATCAACAGAGAGCTCATCATCAGAAGATTGTGCCAAAGAATCTATCATTGGTTCTTTTCCTTTGGGCTTTGATGGTTCAAAATTTTTTAATCTAGCCTAAGCATCATGCTTATCTGCTTCTAGTGATTCCACTTGAATCACAACAGCTTTTCAGAGACTGCTTGAGCTCGGTTTTCTCACTAAGGAGTTCTAGCTCCTTTTTGTTCATTGCCTCCAAGTTTTGGATTCTGCATTCTTGTGAGCAATCATCTCTTCCAATTCTTGATTATCTGCAGCTCTCTTTGCAACATCTTGGTTAGTTTCTCAACTCTAGCATGATTTTCGAAGATAGCATTCTGCTCAGGCTCATCCAGAGTTTTATGTTGAGAGGTGGGATGTGTGGAATTTGGTGATGATGGTTGAGTGGTGTTTTTAATTAGCTTTTCAGTACAGGTTGCTCCTCTAGTTTAAGTACTTCCACCATCTCCAGGTGTTGGAGTATCATCATCATTGTCATCATCCTGATTGTCCTTGCCTTTCTTGGTGGGATGTCTAGAAGAAGGTTCTTCAAAATCATTCCCAACTATCTCCTCTTATCATCAGAGAACATGTTTATCACTGTAGGCAAAGTGGTAAACTGCACATTTACTTCCTCTTGCTCAAAGGGGTAAACACTCTAGCTTTTGGGCAAGTCAAACATATAGGCAATCCGCCTTCTGTTGTCTTCATCCACATCCAAGAATGCTTTTTCAAGCATTCGTACAACTTCTTCAGAGAAGCCCTCACGCATCACTGCAGCAAAGTCATATTCTTTGACTAAGTAGGCGGCACGGATATAATTATCCAAGTCCAAGGCTCCTTCTCTTCTAGCCTGGTGATCTATCAAGTTGGCATTGTTAGAAAGATCTGCACGTCGAAGCTTTTGCCATGACTTGAAGAGATGGAGATGCTTCTTCATTGTTTTCTATCTGAAGAACTTATGCACCACTTTAGAATCAGGTGCAGATGCAGATTGTACTATGATTTGAGCCTGAAAGAAGAATTTTTTTTCTGGAAAAAGACTTGAGTAAGTATCTGAGCTTTGTATGAAAAGTTCAGTTTCTGAGTTACCTGAGTTTGAACTGCAGGCTCAGAAAGGTCTACCACTGGAATGGCTGCCTCAGATACTTCGTTGAGAGGTGGTGACTTAGGAGTCTGGTCCTCAACAACTTTTCTTTCGACTTGAACCTAAGGATAAAAATCAACATATTAGATGTATTTCATAAAGTTATGTTTAGTAAAAATACTTGTTGTTATCTGGGTTTCACTTACCTCCAAATGGGGAGGCTCAGAAACAACATTCTCAGAGACTTGTTCAGTCTCAGGGATTCTTTCTTAAGTTAGAGCCAGATTGGCTTCATTAACATCCACCGGTGTAGAAGGGGTCGCAACTTCACCTTTTGGTACATTTACTTCTTCTTGAGCCTAAGAGAGTAAACATGTGTGATTAAGAAAACACTTGTATGAAATAAAATAATTACCAATTTCTGAAGGATTTTTACAAACCTTCGAAGTTGAAGGCTCATCAACAATTTTCTCAGAAACCTTGTTAGTCTCTGGCAATTTTATTTCTACAAGTGATGTTTCCACCACCGTCCTTTCTTCCTCAATTTGAGCCTAAACACATATCAAATTAGTTTAAACCTAATGTTTTGCAAATAAGAAAGATAAGTTTACACTTATTTAGAAACCAAGTGTACCTGAAGAACATACTCAGTTTCTTCAAGTGTTGAAGCATTGTGTGCTTCTCCTTCTCTTTCTGAGGTATGCCTTGTGGCTTCCTCCATTGCTTATGTTTCTTCTTGGGCCTGTAACAAAGAGAATTTATTAGTGACTAACATTAAATAATGAAGTTTAAATAAGTCAGATATAGACTTCTTTGCTACCTGAAGTGTTCCAGAAAGTTGAGCTTGTTAATTGTCTTCTCTAACGGAAGACTCTGGCACTCCAGACCTATCATCCCTTTGTTGATAAATTTGGGAATCACCCTCAGCTTGATCCTCATCGCGAGTTGAGGAACTTGCTCCTCTGCAGGATTTTCTTCATCAATAGAGCTTGCTGGTTTATCTGACTACATTTGCTCAGTTGATATGTGGTTGGAATATCATCATTCCTAACCACATCTTGCAGTCCTTGAATTGTGGAGGAAATGCCAGCATCCTCCATCACTTGATCTTCCTCATTCAGAGAATCCCGAATGAACTCTAAGGAAGTTTGAAACTCCTTAGTTGATGTGACATTTGCATATGTAGTTGTGTTAGCAACAAGGGTTTCTGATGTTTTTTTAAAAACTTCACCATCCTCCATATACCTTCGTTGTATTTTGGGTTTTCTTTGAAGTAATGAAGAGCTGTGTGAGAACCATCTCTTCATCATCAGACTCTTCGATGTTTGGTCCGGAATTGTCCATAATCCCGGTGGTTTATGTAGAAAGTGACATCTTTTTCACTACCCTTACTCATAATGTCCTCATCCCTAGACGCATCTTCTGGAATGGGATAGTAGATGGAACTTTAAGAGAGGGGGTTGGTGTACTCTCTGCAGGAACATCCTTCACAGGAGTTTTTGAAACCTTAGGCGCAAACTTATTTGCCCTTTTCTTTGTTTTAGGCTTCTTTGGTGGAATAACCTCTGTTTTAACCACCTCAGGCTCTTCTTCAGCCTTTCTCTTCTTTTCTTCCTTGGCTAACTAGTTGCCATAATTGAATTTCCATAGTACGTACTGGTTTCAACCTTTTCAGGTTTTCTGCGCTTAAGGCCATGCTTTTCCAGAATGAAGCAAATTTCAAGTCCATAGATCACTGTGCCCTTTGGCTCAACAAGGCCTTTTTCAATTTGAACATCAAAGCTTCTGAGAGCGTTGATAAATTTCATGAACACATACTTATCCCCAATTGAAAGGGTTTTATGATTGTTCGAGTTGGCTTCTCATGATGTACATAGCCATCCACCGTTCAAGGCTGATTTGGTCAGCTCCTCCTTGGAGACCATCAAGAGCCCGGTGAAGAATACAAGCGATCACATTCCAGTGCTTGAACAAATGTCTAACTCTAATATCTCCTAGAATGAATGTGGAGGGGGTATCTGTAATGGACAGGTCCGAAAATTCACTGTAAATCTCCTTTGCACCTTGAAGTAGAATCTTATCCTTGAGATTGATTTCAAAGTTTTCTCCTTCATTTTTCAAGCCGAAAAGGTCACATAAACCTTGACAATCTAGGTCAATGACCAAGTTATGTACCTTCGTCTTGAAGGACACTATTTTAGCCCCATTGACCACCTTGGTGATCACCTCCGAGTTATTCTAGAACTCGAGTAGATCCATCCAGTGATGGACATTCACTAGGAAGGGCAAAAACGAAACCCTTGAGATGTGATATTTCAAGCAAAACAAGGATACTCCTTCTATTCACTTGTTCAGGGATAATGGCTTCAAGGTGTTTCTCCATGAAAGCACCACCATACTGCATCATATGGTTATAAGTCCACTAGTCTGGGTTAAAATCCCCTTGTAGTTTATTGTATGAAATCTCCAGGTTTGGTGCTTGCTTTTCAGCAGCAGCCGCAGAAGTTGAGGTCTTAAAACTTGAAGTACGTTTGGGAGCCATTATATAGTAAATGGATTTTGAAAAATGAGAGGATTAGAGAGCTGGATTAGCGCTTCGTTTTCAAAATAACTAACATGAACAGATGAGTTTGCAGGAAATTTTGCAGAAAATTAGAGTGGAAATTGCTATTTTGATACAAGTGAGAGATTTCAGATTTGTGAAAAGTTTTTGTCTTTTTTCCAAATCCTTATAGCAAGTGAATTACTATAGTTGCATACATACATTATGCATTTGTGACCGTGTACATTGCATTGGTGTGGTAACAAGTTATGCTTTGCATTAAATGCTAGTAGGGCCATATCTGTCTCGCTACAGTTAGTTTCCATCACTGTTTAATCTCATCCATTGAGATAAAGAGATTTATTCATCGATGACTCTCATTTCTTCATCAACAATAATGTCAATCAATAAATATTACATTGCCCTCATTATGAATTTTTGGCATGGTGTAATCACAAGTCACTTTTATCATGTGAGAAGATAAAACGTTTGGACTTTACGTTTCCGAGTTGAAGCCTTGTTTTATGCTTATTAACATTTAAATGGTAAAAAACACAAAAACCTAGACATAGTTTGACTCTCATAGACTTGTACTTTTGTACACTATTATGTTCCCCCTTACGAAACTAATGTTACACTTATGTCACTACCCGTCTCAGAAATAAAAAATGAGTTCCTTAAGCTTTATCTTTTGTAAATGAATACCCGTTTCATATACTTAGATAAACTTGTACCATAACACCATCAATATATGGACGCCTGTTCCAGATACGTTGCAACTGTCTGTATCCTTGTTCCCATATTCCTTAGATCTTTTAAGTTTTTAGGTAGCTCCATTAATCCAAGATTATTCGTCAAAGTTAAGAACCTTCTTTCTTGCAAATGCTTTGTGAAGTTATCTGCAAGTTGGTCTTCAGTACCAACTTTGAGAATCTCTATATTGCCTTTCTCAACATGGTCTCTTATGAAGTGGTGTCTAACATTAATGTGCTTAGTTCTAGCATGAAACTTAGGATATTTGAGTAATCGCGATAACACTTGTGTTGTCATAGGAAACAGGAGTTTTCTCTCTTCCTTGAGTCCATAGTCTCTGAGTTGTAGTTGTATCCACAATACAACACCCATCAACAATATATTCAGCCTTTGCGGTAGCAGTAGCAATTGAGTTTTACTTTTTGCTAAACCATGAGATAAGTTGGTCACAAAAACTGACAAGTTATTGATGTGCTTTTCCTATCAAGCATTGATCCAGCATAGTCAACATCTGAGTAACCAACTAAACCCAATCCACTCTCTTTAGGATGCCACAGTCCAACATCTACAGTACCTATAACATAACATAATATTTCATAACAATATGGTAATGTGATTACATAGGATTTGTCTGAAATCTAAAACATACACCAACTGCATATTGAATATCATGTCGGCTTGCAGTAAGATAGAGTAGTGAACCTATCAATTTCCTATACTTATGTTCTTCAACACTCTTGTCAGATTCAATATAAGTAATTTTGGTTCCTATGCTCATGGGTGTCTTAGCATTCTTTTCAGAAGGCTTTAAACTTTTTGAGCATATCCTTTGCATACATTGTTTGAATAATGGATATTCCATCATTGAGTTGCTTGACTTGCGATCCTAGGAAATTGTTCAATTCTCTCATCATGCTCATCTCAAATTTGTTTTTCATTAGATTTGAAAAGTCATCACAAAGTTGCTTGTTTTTAGATCCAAATATAATGTCATCGACGTATACTTGAACTAAAAGTAGTTTCCCTTCATGATTTAAAGTGAATAAAGTTTTATCAACTTCACCCTTCTTAAAACCACTTCCCAGAAGGTATTTGGCCAAAGTATCATACCATGCTCTTGGAGCCTGTTTCAGTCCATATAGAGCCTTTTGAAGCTTGTAGACAACCATTCTTCTTTCTAAGGAAATTTCAAATCCTGGTTGTTTATCAACATAGACTTTCTCAGCAAGTTCACCATTCAGAAATGCACTCTTAACATCCATTTGATAACCTTAAAGTCATTATGAGCTGCAAAAGCTAGAAAGAGTTTTATTACATCCAATCTTGCAACTGGTGCATATGACTCATCAAAATCTAGAACTTTATTTTGGGTAAATCGCTTGATAACCAATCTAGCCTTGTTTCTGGTTATTTCACCAAACTCATCAATTTTGTTTGTGAAAACCCATTTATGTCCAATCACATATATTCCTTCTACAAATGGACCTAGTTTCCAAACCTTGTTTCTCTCAAATTGATCCAACTCTTCTTCCATTGTAGAGATCCAATCTTGATCCTTTCATGCATCCCCCATAGTCATAGGTTCAATGATCGAAATAAAACAACTAAAGAGAGAATTAGAATTTTCAGCTATTTCTCTCCTAGTTCTAACACCTTGATCAATAGGACCAATCACATCCTTTTCATGATGATCTCTAATCCACTTCATTATAGGTTTTGAAGTAATAAGGTCACTATTAATGTGGTTTGGATGTAAATCACAATTATTTTGACTGGATTCTTCTTCAGTATTTGAGATATTTATCGCACATGAGAAGTGCGATAAATATCTGACACATGTTTAGTGTGAGAGATATCTGGAATGTGACATTCAGAGAGGTCATTTCCATAAAGGTCTATCTGATGAATATCCTCAGTTTCGATTTCAATAATTCTCATAGGAAATTCTTCATCATGTCTAAGAGTCATCTGGTTGTTACTAGGCACTTCATGTCATTCTTCGTCAGACTCATCCTCAATATTAATGACAGAGTTTATCCTTTTGAGGGTTCTTCTTCAAAATCCATAATCATATGTTCCTCAAATCTATCTGAGTGTTCTTCATCGAGGGGTACTTTCTTTCTACCTTCATAGAATACCTTCAATCTTCTTTGTAATCTTGTTGTATACTCTGTAGGATTTGTTATTCATAGAATAACCAAGAAATACACCTTCGTCTGCCTTTGGTTGAAATGTTCTCAAATATTCATTCCCATTGTTAAGAACAAAACATCTACAACCAAACACTTTCAGATGTTTGATATTATGGGGTCTACCAACGAAAAGCTCATAAAGAGTTTTGTCATGGTGTTTGTTTATAAAGCATCTGTTCTGAGTGTAGCATGCTGTATTTACAACTTCAACCCAATAAATTTCACATATTTCAGTGTCAATCTAATGCCTTCTGAAAGATTGCTAAGTTACCTATGAGCATAGGAACCAAAATGACATATACTGAATCAGACAAGAGTGTTGAAGAACTTAAATATAGGAAATTGATATGTTCACTTCTCTACGTTATTGCAAGTAGACCTGATATTCAACATGCAGTTGGTGTGGAAATGTGCTAGATTTCGAACAAATCCTATGCAATCACACTACACATATTGAGGTATGTTAAAGGTACTGTAGAAGTTGGATTGTGGTATCCAAAGGATAGTGGTTTGAGTTTAGATGGCTATTCATTTTCTGACTATGTTGGATCTATGCTTAATAGGAAAGGTACCTTAGGAACTTGTCAGTTACTGGGAACTAGACTTATCTCATGGTTCAGCAAGAAGCTACACTCAATTGCTTCTTCTAACACATAGGCTGAATATAATGATGCTCATTGTTGTGCATCACAAATTTTGTGGATACAACAACAACTCATAGACTATGGACTGAATGAAGAGAAAACTCCCATTTTCTGTGACAAAACAAGTGCTATTGCGATTACTTAGAATCCCAAGTTTCATGCTAGAACAAAGCACAATGAAAAGGGCAATATAAAGATACTCAAGGTAGACACGGAAAACCAACTTGCAGATATCTTTAACAAGCCATTGCAAGAAAACAGGTTCTTGAATTTGAGGCATAATCTTGGATTAATTGAGCTACCAAGGAACTGAAAAGTACTAAGGATTATGAGAACAAGGATATAGAGTGTTGCTAAGTTTCTCGAATGGGCATGCAAAAACTAATGCCATTATATTACAAGTATATCCAAGTATCTGAAACAAATATTCAGTTACTAAGGAAATGCGTGTTTGGTCTCTGAGACGGGTACTCCAAAAGGTATAATATCACTTTCGTTAGGGGGAAGAAAATAGTACACATGTACAATTCTCTTAAAGTCAAATTATGTCTAGGATTATGTTATAACACACATAAAACAAGACTTGAGCTCAGAATGATAAGTTCAAAGGTTGTATCTTCTCATACAATAAGAGTGACTTGTGATTACACCAAGGCAAAAATCCATAATGAGGGCACTGTAACTTTTGTTGATTAACATCATTGCTGGAGAAGCATTGAGAACCATTGATGAATTATTCACTTTATCTCAACATATGAGACTAAGTTGTTAGATAAAAATCACTGTACCGAGATAGTTATGGCCCACTTGCATTTAATTCAAAGCGTTACTTGTTATCACGCCAATGCATTATACACAGTAACAAACGCACAATGTATGTATGTATTTTGTAACTGTTGTAATTCTAATGCCATATATAAAGGCTTTAAAGAAAAGACAAACACTTTTCGCAAATTCAAAATTCTACACTAGCATCAAAATAGCAATTTCTCTAATTTTCGGAAAACCTTACTTGCAAATTTCATTTATTCTCTCCAGTTCTTTGGAAAAAGAAGTACTAATCAAGCTTACTAATCATCTCAATATCTGTTTACCAGTCACTATAATGGCTCATAATCGTGCTTCAGGTTCTAAGGCTTCATCTGTTGCTGCTGCTAAAAAACCAAGCACCAAACATGGAGATCTCTAACAATAGACTCCAATTGGATTTGAATCCTACCCATTGGACCACGAACCATATAATGCAATATGGTGGTGCTTTCTTTGAGAAACACCTGGAAGCCATTATTCTAGAGCAGGCGGATAGGGCTTCCATTCTTGTTATGCTTGAAAATGAAAACCTGAAAGAATTTCTTTTAGCCCTACCCAGTGAGACCTCATCACTGGATGTCCTTGAGTTTTACAATAACTTAGAGGTTATCACTAAGGTGGTCAACGAGACTGAAAAAGTGTCCTTTAAAATCAAGGTACAGAACCTTGTGATTGACCTTGAATGTCAATGTTTATATGACCTCTTTGGTTTGGTCAATGAGGGCGAGGACTATGAAATGAGTCCCAAGTATGAGAAATTGCTACAAGGAGACAAAGACACCTATAGTGAGTTCTTTGATATGTCTATTCCAGACACTCCCTCCACTTTCATTCTTGGTGATATTAGAGTGAGGCACTTGTACAAGCACTGGAATGTGCCAACATGTATTTTACACCGGGCTCTTGATGGTCTGAAAGGAGGAGGAGCTGACCAGATTAGACTTGAGAGGAGGATTGCTATGTATCTGATGAGAAGCCAAATCATGGAACAATAGAAAACCCCTTTCAATTGGGGTAAGTACGTGTTCATGAAGTTCGTCAAAGCTCTCTGAAGCTTTGATGTGAAAATTGAAAAAGGCCTCGCTGAGCCAAAGGCCATGGTCATATATGGACTGAAGATATGCTATATTCTGGAGACATAAGGTCTAATGCTCAGAAACCCTGAGAAGCTTGAGACCAGTGATATTCTCTACAAGTTTAATTATGGCAACTGGCTGAAGCGATATGTCGTCTGAGAGCCTGAGGTTGCCGAGGAGGTTGCACCAAAGAAGCCTAGAACCAAAAAGAAGCAGCAAAGAAACTTAAGGTTTTTGAGGCTCCTGCAGAGGCTATTTCTACTAAGAGTACTCCTATTCCCTCTCTTTCTATTGAAGTTTCATATACCATTCCCATCCATGATGATGCGTTTAAGAATGAGGAAATGTTAAGCAGGAGTAGTGGAAAGCTCTCTCTCTCTCTCTCTCTCTCTCTCCACATAAACTACCGAAATTATGGATAATTCAGTACCCACAACCGAAGAGTCTGATGATGATGAGAGGTTCCCACATAGCTCTTCACCGCCGCAAAGAAAATCAAGGATACATCGAAGGTATCTGGTTCTAATATGGGTGAGGTTTCTGAGAAAGCCTCTAAGTCTCTGATTGCTGAAGCACACATTGATACACAAGAAGCATCAAACCATTCAAAACTCTCTAGACTATATTCAAGAGTCTCTAAATGCGGAAGATCAGGTGATGGAGGATGCTGACATTGCCTCCACACTTCAAGGACTGCAAGATGTGGTTAGGAATGATGGTATTCCAACCACATCTACTGGACACATGCAGTCAGAAACACCAGCAAGTGTTATTGCTGAAGAAAATCCTGCAATGGACCAGGTTCCCCAATTCACAATGATGGATCAAACTGAGGGTGATTTCCAGAATGATCAACATAGGGATGAACGGTCTGATGTACCAGAGTCTTCCTTCAGAGAAGACACTTCAAAAGCTCAACCTTCTGAAGCCTTCAGGTAGCAAAGAAGTCTATATCTGACTTGTTTAAATATAGTTGTTTATTACTTGTCACTCATAAATTTTCTTTGTTACAAGCCCAAGAAGAAACACAAGCTGCAAAGGAAGCTGCAAAGCTTTCTTCAGAAAGAGAAGAAGAGGCTCCACGAACCTCAACACCAAAAGATTCTAAGCCTGTTACACAGGTATAATCAGTTTCTGAAGGTTGTGATTCATTTCTTACTTGCATTTTATTAAGTCTGCTAACTTGATAATGTGTTTCTGATAGGCTTAAACAGAGGAAGAAAGAGAAGTGGTGGAAACATCACCAATTGAATAAGAACTGCCAGAAACCATCAAGGTTTCTGAAGAACACATTTCTAAGCCTTAAACATCGATGGTTTGCTTAACATATTTTTCAAAAAACTGGCATTTCTATTTACAAATTCTTTCTTAATCTCACATTTTTATATTTGCTTTATTAGGCTCAAATAGAAGCAGAAAAGGTAGAAGAAAGTGAGGTTGCGACCCCTTTAGTACCAATGTATGTTGATGAAGCCATTCCGGCTCCAATACAAGAAAGGGTTCTAGAGAATGAACAAGTCTCTGACCAAGTTGTTTCTGAGCCTCCCCAACCAGAGGTATGGTAAAACTCAGATAACAACAAGTGTTTGTAAGAACATAACTTTCTGAAAAAATCAATCTAATGTGTTGATTTTTATCCTTAGGTTCATGTCAAAAGAGAAGTTGCTGAGGAACAGACTACCTTGTCTCCAACTCACAACGTAGTATCTGAGGCTGGCACCCAGTTGGTAGACCTTTTCTAAGCCTGCAGTTAAAACTCAGGTAATTCAAAAACTTAATTTGTCATTCAAACTCAGATACCTCTAAGTCTTATTTTTCTCAAACATACTTTCTTTCTACCTCAGGCTCAAAGCATAGTACAAACAACTTCTGCACCTGATTTTGAAGTGGTGCATAAGTTGTTCAGAGAGAAGACTATCAAGAAACTTATCAATCTATTTAAGTTGTGCAAAAGCTTCGACGTGCTAATCTTTCGGACATTGCCAAATTGATAGACAACCAGGCTAGATGTGAAAGAGCCTTGGACTTGGAGAATTACATCCATGCTACCTACTTAGTTAAGGAGTATAACTTTGTAGTGGTGATGCATGAGGGTTTCTCTGAAGAAGTTGTACGAATGCTTGAAAAAGCATTCTTGGATGCAGATGAAGAGACCAGAAGGCGGATGTCATACAAGCCTGCTTTGCCCAAGAGCATGAGTATTTACCCTTCTGAGAAGGAGGAAGTAAATGGTCAGGTCACCACATTGCCAATGGTTATCAAACTTGTTTCTGGCGATGAGGAGGAGATAGAGGAGAATGAGTTCGAAGAACCCCCCTCTAAACATCCCACCCAAGAAGGGTGATGAAAATTATGACTATGATGATGATGATGGGGCTCCCACTCCAGGAGCTTGTGGAATTTCTCAGTCTTGAGGAGCATCAAGTGCAGGAAAACCTTATGCACAGAAACTGTCTACTCCACCACCATCTTCAAAATCACCAACTCACACCTCTCAACAACATAATGACTCACAAGCAGCAAAGATTGATGAATGGGAAGCTGACGCTAGAGCTTCCAAATTAAAGAAACTGTTGAAGACAGAAGCTCAAGACAAATCTGAACTTCAAGATTTGATTGCTTAGAGAAGTGCAAAAATCCAAAGCTTGGAGGCACTGAATGAAACAGAGAACTCCTTTATGAGCAAATCAAACTCAAGCAGTCTCTGAAAACTGCCATCAACCTGGTTGAATCACTGGTAGCAGACAAGAAGATGTTGAGGCTGCATTACAACTTTCTGCACCATCAAAGGACAAGGGTAAAAGAACATATTATTGAAGCCCTGGAAGAGTCCTGAGATGATGAGTCACTTGATGATAGCATTGACCATCTTGCTGGATTGAATGATGAGGGTAGACACTTGGCCACACTTAATGATCATACGGATGTATCTCATTTGAAGAGAAAGGTGATAGCACCTAATGCCTTTAACAAGGCCCCTGCAGAGAACACTATTTCTGATAACAAGTTCATTATCCTTGCAAACATGAAGAATGAATTATTTGAACAAATAATCAAGCCTTGGCCTCTATTCCTCCAGAATTCAAGGCATTTTCTGAGCTTATGACTAGAAGGACAACATCTCTGATGATTGCAAAGAAAGACCTTGGAACGCAAAGAGATGAAGACTTAGAGACAGCTCAAAAATCCTTGATAGAATCTAGCTATCCTGCTGGGAAAGTAGACAAGATGTCTGGGCCACTAGAGCAGATCTCCAAAAGAGAACATCTTCTACTTGGATAACTCGAGTCTTTGCACTCAGAGTTCCAGAAACTGGTGGAGAGCCACAATGTGTTGAGCAAAGACTTTGACTCACTTCTTGAGGCCTATGTAAGTTTGTGTCAGCCACTAATGACTAAAGGGGGGAGGATCAAGGAGAAAAACATGCAAGAGGAAGCAGCCTGCATACAATCCTCTAACCATCAGAGAACCTCCCTCCTCTTCAAGTCTACCACCACCTCTACGACCATTGACTAGATCCAGAGATTAAGAATATCCAAAGGGAACCATGTCCCCAAGGAAATCAGATAAACTTTATGAAGAAGAAGAAGAAGGTGAGATGAAAACAATTTGTAGTGAAGATACTTGCTCACAACATGATCAAGGATACAACATTCTGGATGATGATGATACTAATCATGATGAGCATCCTCTCCACAAAAAGAGGAGGATTGAAGAAGTATCTGAACGAAGAGCTGCAAGACCAATTGCTACCAGAACACCATCTGGACATACCAAATCTGTCCAAGGTAGTTCTTCAAATAAAACCCCACAAAAAAACACATCAATGGAGAATTCCAAAATAAATAGAAGACAAAGAAGAAATTCAAGGTTTGGGAAATCAAACATTGAAGATCTACGTCCTAGACCTGATGATGCATTAATTGAGTACACTAAGACTCATAATAGCCAATCTGCATATCAATTCATAAGATAACTCAATGGCTACTGGATTCTGGATCTCCAATATTTACTGCTGAATAGGAAATTTCCTGACCCCATTTTCAATCAACTAATGGCATGGAGAGTTAGAAGACCTCATCTGATAAATCCTGCACATGTGAAAACATGGCTTGATTTTGAAGTGAAAATCAGAAGAGATGCCATGTGTAAGGACATGAAGGAAGAAGTTCCTTACTTCTAGCCTGATGATGTTCATAAATTTCCAAAGCTAGTAGGAACATGTTACAACTCACAGAACACGCTTGGAGTGCTATATGAGTCATTTTATATATGACAGAGCAAGAGTATATGGATGATTTGAATTACTTGAGAGTCATCTACAAATACTTTAAGCTCATTGAGACCAAGACTGAGCATGCCTGGAAATGGGGAAGAGTCTGCTGGATTAGACAGTTTCATGAGAAGAATCCTAATCACGATTACAAAGAAAAGTGCAAGGTTGCCAGAGAGACTGAAATGGCTATAAGAATCTATTTCATTGACTATGCCATAGACAAGAGAGAGCATGTGGATAAAAGATCCAGAACTAATCCAGAAAGACTAACTAAAGATCTTAAGGTTGTTGATAACCTAAGTGTTTTGAAGACTAAAGATTTGAAGACATAGGTTATAGAATGTCACTTGGAGCTTGGACTCTCCTGTTGTTCTATTTTCCTTTTGTATTCTTTTGTGTATTGTTGCTGATGTATTTATTTGATATATTCTGGTAAGTTATCTTTGTTTTGTAATTAGTTATTCTGATGGTCATACTCCCAGATACTTTAATGGATGATAACTTGTCAGCAAAGATCACTCCTTGTGATTTGGTTGATGTCTTACTTTCTGCACTTATTTGAACTTACTTGCTAAATCATGTTGAAATGATTAAATGCTGAGAATTTGACTTCTCCAATTTGTATTTGGACTTTTTGTGATAGTCATTGTTATCTGATCAAAAAGGGGGAAATATGTTAGGAATATTTATTAGTATTTTGATCACTCAACATAATGACTTATCCTAGTTTCAGAAAGGTGTATAGGATTCTTAGTTCCCTTGAACATTGTAAAGAAGAAATACACTAAGTATGATAGTTTTTAGAAACCTTGTAATAGGATGTTAGGTGTCTGAATGTAATTTTTATTTAGCTCGAAGAAGACCATGAAGGAGGCATCAAAGAAAAGGAGAAGATCTTTTGCACAGATGTATCTAAAGACAACAAATAGAAGGAAAGTCTCCCCATATAGTTGTGTTCATGTTGGTCCAAATAACGACAAAGGAAAAGACTTGGGGGGGCGGGGGGTGAATAGTCTTTTCAAACTTTTTTCAATAAACAAGATTCCTCAGATACTTGAAGGTATCTGATACTTATAATCAGAGAGCAGAAGTCTTTATGCGATCGATATATGAGTATGTGCTTTGCAAGACTAAATGTGTGTGTGTGAGTTGCTGAAATTTAAATACAGAATGTAAATGACACAACAAGTATTGTGGTATCTGGAGGTGGCGTAATCCTCCAACTAATCCACCCGGCTTTTAGAGACCTATAATTCACTAGAACAGATAATTGAGTTCTCCTTACAATTGATCCTATTCTAAGATTCATATAACAGATGGTTCACAACCAAATGTTACCCCTGAGTTGTTCCCCAACTCCTAGAGCATGTACTTCATGTACTCAAGATCACCTTGTAGTTATTCCTTGATTTTCCAAATCAAGTATTTCTTGTACTCCACGCCTGATGGTGTTGGTTATGATATTTGTCAGGTAAGCTTCTCTTCATAACTTTCAGTTATGTCCATAGAGCTTAGATTGATGACTATACTTGATATACTTGTTCAGTATATGGTAGGCTCTCTTTAACTGACCCATGTTTGTGAGATTTGTTCAAGAGATTAAATCTCAGATAGCTATCCAAAAATTCAACTCTTTCACAAATTACACTACTTGTTGAAGGATCAGGACACTTAGAACTACTAGTGAATTCTTCAGCTTGTTAGTTGCAACAGATAGCTTTGATAATTGTAGTAAGAATGCTTGAGAGAATACTTGCTTGATTGTAGATGTGAGCGTAGTTCGTCTGTTTATTTCTCAGCTTCTAAGTTGTGATATTTATAGGTGAATTTTATAGTCGTTTGAATAGTATCCATTAGACATATTTCAAATTCAATCAGTTCACATCTTGAAATTAGTACTCCCATCCATATATCTCTTTAAGAGAGTTCTGCAGAAGGATAGTTACATTTATGTCCAGCATTAAGTGACGTGTACTATATTTCGTCATGTAGTCTCAACGGATGCATGTATATTTCTGAAGCATCACATGTTCCAACTCTCAGAAACATGTTGTCTCAGAAACTTAGTTGTGACTTTGTATTTTGAAAAAAACACAAGTCTACTCATAGCTTTATGGAAGCAACTGTCTGAGGAAACTTTCCTCCCTTATCTTCAGATACCTTTGTGCAAAAGGTCTTCTCCTTTGCTTGGATGCCTCCTTCTTGGTCTTCTTCGAGGTACATAAAACTTACATTCAAAGACCTAACATCCTATTACAAAGTTTCCAAAAACTATCATACTTGGTGTATTTATTATTAACAATGGTCAACTGACCTAGTGTACTAAACACCTTTCTAAAACTAGGATAAGTCATTGTGCTGAGTGATCAAAATACTAACAGATATTCCTAACAAACTTCTCTCTTTTTGATCAGTGAACAATGACTATCACTAAAGTCCTATTAAAGATTGGAGAAGTCAAATTCCCAACACTTAATCATTTCAGAATGATATAGTAATTATGTTCATATAAGTGCAAAAAGTAAGATATCAACCAAATCACAAGGAGTAATCTTTGTTGACAAGTTATCTTCTATTAATGTATTTGAGAGTATGGTCATCAGATTTAACAATTACAGAACATAAGATAACATACAAGAATATATCAAATTAAAACATCAGCAAGATACACAAAACATTACATAAGGAAAATAGAACAACATGAGAGCCGAAGCTTCAAGTGACATTCTATATCCTCAGTCTTCAAATCTTCAGAATCTTCAAAACACTTAGGTTGTCAAAAACCTTAAGCTCTTCTGTCAGTCCTTCTACGTTAGTCTCTGAATCTTTTATCCTTGTGCTCTCTCTTGTCAATGACATAGTCAAGGAGATAGGTTCTTATAACCATTTCAGTATCTCTAGCAACCTTGCACTTTTCTTTGTAATCAAGAGCAGGATTCTTCTCATGAAACTGTCTAACCCAGTAGACTCTTCCCCATTTCCAGGCATGCTCTATATTGGTCTCAATCAGTTTGAAGTGCTTGTAGATGACTCTCAAGTAGTCCATGTCATCATCATATTAATCCTTAGTCATGTAGAATGGCTCATATGGTAGCACTCCAAGCTTATTATGTGAGCTATATACTGTTCCCAGCAATTTTGGTACTTTGTGAACATCACCTGGCTTGTAGAGAGGAACCTCTTCCTTCATATCCTTAGCCATGGCATCTCTTCTCACTTTTACTTCAAAACCAAGCCATGTTTTCACATGTTCAGGATTTATCATATGGGGTTGGTTGACTCTCCATGCCATAAGTTGGTTAAAGATAGGATCAGGAAATTTCTTATTCAGCAGTAAGTGTTGGAGATCCAGAATAGCCATTCAGTTGTCTTATGAATTTATATGCAGATTGGCTATCATGAGTCTTTGTGTACTCAGTTAATGCATCTTTTGGTGTGGGAGGAAGTTCTTTAGTGTTGGTTCTCCCAAACCTTGCATTTCTTTTGTGTCTTTTGTTCATTCTGGGATGCTCTGTATATGTATTTTGAGTGGGGGTATGACTTGAAGAGCCACCATGGACAGATTTGGAATGTCTGATCAACGGTGAATGCCTGATCCATATTCCTAAGAAATCCAAGCTACAAGACCTGAGTAAATCTTCCAGAAATTGGATAGTCCTTTTCGATTGTCCTTCGGTTTGAGGGTGAGCAGCAGTGCTAAAATTTAGCTGGGACCTTAAAACTTATTGCAGCTGTTGCCAGGGTCGCAAGGTGAATTTTGGATCTTTGTCAGAGACTATACTAACAGGTATTCCATGTAACCGAACAATTTCTCGGATGTAGAGTTCTACCAATTTTTCCACATTGTATTGTGTTCCAACAGGGATAAAATGTGCAGATTTGGTCAATCTGTCCACAATCACACAAATACTGTCATATTCATGGATCTTTGGAAATCCAGTTACAAAATCCATGGTGATCTGATCCCATTTCCAGCAGGAAATCGGCAGTTGTTGCAGTAATCCTGCTGGCCGTTGCTTTTCAGCTTTGACCATCTGGCAGGTTAAGCATTTCTGTACGTAGGCGGCAATGTCTCTTTTCATCCCATGCCACCAGAATTTCTCTTTAAGGTTGGCATACATCTTGTTTCCTCCAGGATGAATGTTGTAGATGGTCCGGTGTCCTTCATTGAGGATTCTGTTCCTCAATTCTCTTGGTATCCAGAGTCTATCTTTATATCGCAACACTCCTTCATCATCCCGTTGTAATAGGGAATTCTTACCATGAATTTCCGCCTTTAGTTGATTGAAGGTGGGGTTCAATGGTTGTGCTTCCTTGATTTGGTCATACAGGTCGGATCTTATACCAAGACCGCTGTGTCCAAATTTCGGCTTCATTTGCAGAGCTCCTAATTTTACCCTAGTTGAGTCGCTGTCTCTTTATCCACTCAACGCATCTGCCACTACGTTGGCTTTTCCTGACTGATATGTAATGGTGCAATCATAATCCTCCAAAAATTCCATCCAGCGTCGCTGACGCATGTTGAGGTCTTTTTGCGTGAACATATACTTTAGGCTCTTGTGATCGGTGACTATTTCAAAGGTCGCACCATATAGATAATGTCTCCATTTGGCTAAGGCGAAGACAATGGTTCCTAATTCAAGATCATGGGTCGGGTAATTCTGCTCGTGTATCTTTAATCTGCACGACGCATAGGCGATCACTTTCCCTTGTTGTGTCAGTACACAATTATATCCTTCTCCGGATGCATCTGTGTAAACTACAAAATTTTTGGAGCCTTGAGGTAGAGCCAAAATCGGTGCTGTGGTTAACCTCTTCTTCAATTCCTGGAAGCTGGTATCGCATTTCTCGGTCCATTCAAACTTGGCGTTCTTTGCTGTCAGAAGATGCAGGGGTTTAGCAATTTTCGAGAAGTCTTGAATGAACCGCTGGTAATATCCAGCTAGTCCTAGAAAACTTCGGACTTCCGTGGCTGTTTCCGGTTGCTTCCATTTCATTGTTGCATCTATTTTATCATTGTCCACTTGTAATCCTTCTCAGGATATCTTGTGTCCCAAGAATTTCACTTCTGATAACCAGAACTCACACTTGCTGAACATGGCATATAGCTTCTGCTGTTGTAAGGTCTAAAGCACTTGTCTCAGATGAGTAGCATGCTCATCATGGTTCTTTGAAAAGACCAGGATATCGTCGATAAAAATTACGACGAACTTATCCAAGAATTGTCGGAAGGTTCGGTGCATCAAGTCCATAAAGGATGCAGGTGCTTTGGTTAGTCCGAAGGGAATAACTACAAACTCAAAGTGCCCGTATCGGGTGTTGAAGGCTGTCTTTGGAATATCTTCTTCCCGTACTCTCAACTGGTAGTATCCTTGTCTCAGATCCAGTTTTGAGTACACTGTGGATCCTTGCAGCAGATCAAACAGTTCGTCAATGTGGGGTAACGGGTACTTGTTTTTGACGGTCAGGTTGTTTAGCCGTCGGTAGTCGATGCACATTCTCAATGTTCCGTCCTTTTTCTTGACAAACAGTACTGGAGCACCCCATGGTGAACTGCTAGGACGAATAAATCCTTTTTCTAGCAACTCTTGCAGTTAGGTTTTGAGTTCACGGAGTTCAGATGGAGCCATTTGGTAAGGGGTTTGAGATACTGGTTCTGCTCCAGGGACAGTTTCAATAACAAATTCAACTTCCCTGTGCGGTGGAAGTGTATAGAGTTCTTCCGGGAATACATCCAGAAATTCCCATACAACCTCGACGTTTTCTATCTTGGTTTGGTCTAACACCGGATTGATCAGATAAGCTAGATAAGCTTGACATCCTTGCTTCAAGCATTTACATGCTTTGGCTGCGGATATCACTCGAGGTTGGATAGCTAAGGAAGATTCAAAGTTGGTTGGGTCCTTGAAAGATATTTTCCGGTTTCGGCAATCGAGGATTGCATGGTGGATATAAAACCAATCCATGCCCATGATTAAATCATGTGATTCTAATGCCATTTCTATTAAATCAGCGTGATAAATCCTACATAGGTACTCGACTGCGCAATTAGTGTAAATCTTATCTGATACTACACTATTGCCAAAAGGAGATTCAATATCAAAGTAATATGGTAATCTGGCAGGCGTAAGATTAACTTGCTAGCATATCTTGCAGCAACAAACGAATGCATTGCACCACTATCAAATAATGCGGTACCAGGGATGGAGGCGATAGAGATCGTACCTTCGATGGCATTAATTGCCGAAGGACTCCCTGGCTCGGCAGTCATCATGAACGCCCTTGGTCGGGTATTCTGGCGTTCAGCCGGCTTGGCATTTGTGGGAGC
>JAYMSP010002340.1:0-24857 GCA_036897095.1 Plantago elongata
GTGCGTCGGGCGTCGAGTTGGGGAGGCGAGCCGGAGGTGGTGGTCGATGGGTGGGTGGTCAGGAGATGAAATGGAGATCGGGAGATGTAATTGACAAATCTGGAGATATGAAATGGACTAATGGAGTACTGGTAATTTGGTATATTCTTGGGTTTTGCACAAAACCTCGGTCCGATCGCTTCGATACGCGATTTTTCGGTATTTGACCCGGACTGGACCGAGGACCGAGAAATACAAAATATGAATACCGAGGACCGGACCTAATCATTTTAGGTGTAGTAACAATAAAGTCCACGTATTATGTCAGTATTTTTCACACCTCTACCGAAAGCACTGAGCCACTGACCGTTACTCAAAAGAGTGATAATTACTCCCCTTTTCTTCTCCTCCAAATACTATTTCAAATTCACAAATGACCGTTGTCTTGCCTGCTCTTTCCCCCTTTTTCCCTCGTATAAAAACCCTATTTCCTTAATTAACTATCCCTCACACAGTCATACTCATCTTTTCTACCCACAGACAATTGTACTACACTCTCACAAAGGTAAATTCATCTCCACATACACTGAAAAATAGCATTTCAACAAAAATGGCGTTGAGGTCTCTTGATAATGCATTGCCACTCACTCCAGAGAGACCCAAGAAGATAGCAAAGATCCCAATTCCAACTCAAAGGGAGAAACAACTCGCTGAATTAGGCGTCAATGACGAAAACAAACTACCCTTATCAGAACCACCTGCTACCGAGGCTTCAATCGACTATATTCCTTCTGAAAACCTCAAGGAATTTCAAGACCCAGATGTAAAAATTCAGGTATTTCCTTTTGTTCATTATTTCAATTATTCCCAATGCTATGTCTGTTACAAAGTACTGAAAGATCAATGTATTGCGAGAGACTTTAAGAGACGGAGCGATGTTTTTAAGTATATAATGTTTTAAACAATATACATAATGTTTTTTGAGTGAACATTTTATCCGTAATATTTTTTTTGTTATAAAGGTAATGTTTGTTAGTCTCTTTTAATCTGTTTATAATACCGTGCTAATTGAATTCTTACTCATACTCTGTTGTTGTTATAAGTTGAATCTTCAGTTGAATACTGTCTCAGTTTCATTTGGTTGTTGAAATTCCAATTTTCAGGGTCTTGTTGGAGGTTTAGAATCAAAAGATTGGTTGAAAGTTTGTGAATCGCTGAATGATGCTAGGCGTCTCGCTCTATTTCATTCGCCTCTCTTGTTGCCTCTTCTGTGAGTTCATTTTGACTGAGTTCTTCATTACTGTCCAGTGAATGTAAAATGCATATTCATAACGACTTTTTGTGTATTATAGGGAAAATCTGATGTTAATTATGGTTAAGGCAATGAAAAACCCAAGAAGTGCCTTATGCAAAACAGCAATCATGGCTTCTGCTGATGTTTTCACGGCCTTTGGAGAAAAGTTGTTTGAATCTACTTCTGATGCTTTTAGTCAATTGGTAAGTCCAATAGATTTCGATTGTCTTACTTGCGTAAAAACGCCTTATTTAGCTGATCTAGTTGTGATCTCATTTGATTTGAGTAGTCTTTCTGCATAACTGTATTGAGCTGCATATTAGTGGCACTCTTTAACTTTGGTAGGATAAACGGATAACAAAATTAGTGTCCTTCCTATGAACTAGATACTTTTTGTTAATGAAATCGATGTGCGGTTATTCTGTGATGGTACAGGTGTTGCAACTTCTGCTTAAAGCTGTCCAAGACAAGAAATTTGTATGTGATGAGGCAAATAGGACACTGAAGGTAATGGTGGAGTCCATGAGCCCTGTTCCTATGCTCAATACACTCAGTTCATACGTCAAGCACATGAACCTTAGAGTCAGAGCCAAAGCTGCGAATACAATATCTCACTGCGTCTCTAAGATGGTATGCAACCACCGATATATGTTGCCATACTTGAAACTTTTGTAACTTGTAGTATGTGTGAAGAACTATAGTTTTGTTTCTTTCAATTTTATCTTATAGTCCGATTGCAATTTAGTATTCAGTATTCAATAACATTAACATTTGAGATGCCTTCATTGTAGGATCTGGAAAGTATGAAAGAATTCGGGCTGGTTCCGTTGCTTCAAATTGCGGCAAACTTATTGAATGACAAGCTTCCTGAGGCAAGAGAAGCAGCAAGAAGTATAACATTAACATTGTTTGAGGCAATTACAGAGAATGAGGAAGAGAAGCAGGAATCATGGCAAAGCTTTTGCCAGTCAAATCTACCAGCTATTCATGCACTAGCCATGGTTAAACTTGTGTCTACTTAATGTTGGAAGTAAATTTAAGCTTGAGTGAGCAGCTGCTATTGTGATATAAGATTTGATTTCAAGAAATTGTCATGGTATACATGACTGTACTAGGATATTATTATGTACGTATTCATAATTGTTGATTTTACTAAATTTTCCAATTTAGTATGAGAATGTTGATTTGCGCATCAAATATTGAGCTACAGCTATAAAACATGATAATGAAAATAATAAATTTCTCTCACTTCACCATATTTTTTACACAATTCTAGTGACTAGAGGTGCGATGAGAAAAAAACAAAAATCATACCGATAAAAAGAATTTTATATAATATAATGAAAAATTTATACTGAAAAATTAAAATATTATAAACATTGGAATAATATTTCAATTTGTTGATTTTACTAAATTGAAAATTTTAGTATGAGAATGTTGTTGATTAGAGCATTAAATTTTGAGCTACAACTATAAAACATGATAAATGAAAATAATAAATTTCTTTCGCTTCACCATATTTTTTTACACAATTCTAGTGACTGGAGCTGCAATGAGAAAAAAAATAAAAATCATATATTTCAATTTGACAAGTCCTAATAGCTCCCATTTCAAATTCACACTTTTTTTAAAAATTATTTTATTTTTAACTAAAATTTATTGTATTAAATTAAATATAATATAAAATATAACTGATGTTTTTTTTATTAATTAACATGAAATATAGCATTACAATTATAATTGTTGAACAAGACGAATTTATCAATCGATTCTAGATGCAAATCAACACCAATCTCTATTCAGAGAATATAATCACCCATTTCGGCGATTATAGATGCAAATCACCACCAATCTCTATTCAGAAAATATAATTACCCATTTCAGAGAATCGAACTCGTGACCTCTTGGTTACGGTATGTCTCAACTTGCCACTCGGCTACAAACGTTTTGACATAAAATATAACTAATGAGAGATGGGAACAATGGAAGGTAATAGAGCTTTATCACTTAGCTAGCTGCTCCACTCCTTTGCTACGTTTCCCCCCTTTCTTTCTCACAAAAAAGAACCACTGAGTAAGAAGCTTCCAGTTTCCTTTTAGTGAGGTGATTATGAGACAAATAGCGACAATCGAGGAGTTTTCATTTTTGGTTAAATTATAAATTTTCTGTTTCTTGGATAAAAACAGTACCAATACTGACTTTTTGTCGGTTGGTTTTAGGTTAAAAAAATATAGGTACGAAATTTTTGATTTACAATATGATTCGACTTATTAAAATAAAGTAAGGAAGTGATTGGTACAGGTGCATTTTGAATTTTTAATGGTTGACCGGGCAAAATCACATTGTTTGATACGAAAATTGAATTTTAAAACATACTATCCCGCCGGACCTCCGCACAAAACACACTTGACGACGTATTTCGGAATCATTGCGAGTGATTCCGAAACACACCGTCGAGTGTGTTTTCGGTGTACGCGAATTGTTTATTTTACCCACAATTTATCAAATGAATATATTTCTCACCCTTGAACATATCTTTATAATGATAGTATCAAAATTACTTTAGAATTAAATATTTTAATCCTTTGAACTCTTATACTTGCTCCAATTTTGTTGCATTTCAATGTTGTGCTATCATAGTATCATACTCAGGGGCGGAGGTAATATTTAGACTAAGTGTGTCTCCAGCTACATCCGATCTCACACTTTTAATTTTATATATAATATTTTTTGTTAAATAATCTCATAAAAATTTCAACTTGTACCATACATACTACTGAAATTTCACTTTTATAGAGTATATATAAACTTTTAATTTTTAAAGACTTAGATTTATGGCGACGATGTATAGTGTTTTTCGGTATAAGTAGTGTAAATTTTCAATCGAATTTTCACAATTTTTAATAAATTAAACGTTATTTTTATTCCTAGCTCCACCCCTGATCATATTATATGTTAATTTTATAGGCACCCATATTATAATATTTTGCAAAATGAATTATCACCGATTAAGTGAGTGATTCATTTCTTATGTCTCGAATTTTTTTTAACAACTGCCTAATTCAAAATTTAATTTTCATGCATTTCATTATATACCTTTTCATTTTTTAAAATTAAAATAAATAAAAATATTTAAGACCAACCATTCATTTAATACATTACAAATAAAAATTATGATTAAAAAAAAATATAATTACATTTAAAAATATTCAAGACAAACCATTCATTTAATACATTACATTACAAATACAAACTATAAAATATTTTATAAAATTATAAAATACATTGACAAGCATACATGGTCCCGTTTCAACCAAACAGCTTGATAACAACTACACAAATTAATAGTATTTTAGTCATTTCGCAATACAAGTGGCTAAAACACAACCTCAATCACATTTCATAAATCGTACCAAACAACTACTTGCATTCGAAATACATATTAAAACAACTCTAAAAAATATACCCATGTGTTTTGACCGGATAAAACACAATATCTACCAATCGGTCCCCAATGTACCGTAGATTCGTATCCAAACCCGACCCGCCATTAGGGGTGAGCAGAAACGGAACCGGACCGAAATACCGGCCCTAACCGGACAAAAAAAAATCAGGCCTTGGCCCCGCCCTAAATCGACTAGGTCTGGTTCTCGGTATTGTAAATTTGCATTTCTCGGTCCTCGATCCGGTCCGGGCCAAATACCGAAAAATTGCGTGTCGGACCGACCAGGACCGAGGTTTTGTACAAAACCGGAAAACCCAATCATATACAGTATACCTAGTTTTACATCTCGATCTCGTAGGCAGAGAGACAGTGAGCCACCCTTACCCACGCCTCCACCGACTGCTCCACCGCCACTCCTCTGTCCTCCGCCCCCCCTACGCTCCCACTATCAATCTCCACCTCCACCTCCCGATCTCGACGCCTCTGGCCGCCGCCACCCCTAGACTACCACTATTGGTCTCCACCCACCTCCACCTCCCGATCTCGACGCCTCTCTCCATCCACTCAGATGCGCCTCCGCCTGCTTGATTTAATCACACCCACCTCCGCCCTCGTCCTCCGTTTCAATACCTCTGCTGCCCCCCCTCGGATTCTTTGTATGTCGACCTCCATGAGAGATGAGTTATTTTGAGAGAAGGAAGAACGTAATCATCTCGCTTTGAGGAAATCGTTGTTTTGATCTTTCTGAAGAAGTACTCTATTTTACAGGAGAAGAGAATTTTCTGTTTTCAATTTCAGAATAAACAATATAGTTTAGGACCGACTGTAATTAGGTCCGGGCCTCGGAATGCAAAGATAGTTAAAAATCGTTCCGGACCATTTCGGGCTATACTCGGTTCGGTCCATTCGATCCTGGCCTGATACTCACCCCTACCGCCCATTATCCAAAATGAAAAATAAAATAAAAAAACGAAGGTAAAGAAATAATCTGGATTTTCGTTTTATCTAAAACCCTCTGTTTCCTTTCTCTACAGAAGGTGAAAAGCTTGGCAGATGAGAATGGTTGGAAATGGTTAACTCCACTATCTCAACTCAATTCACTAAGCCCGCCAAGATGTCACTACCAAATTCCTCTTGCAGGGTAAACACTACTCTTCTCTTTTCATCATTGTATTGCTTTTCTTCCTTTGCTAATTGGTCGAATTTCTGCTGTCCTTCTCTTTCAATATATTTTGCAAATTGGTTGAATTCACAAGGGATTTATACCTCTGAGATGTTGCAAAAGCAACACAAATTTGCTGTAATGAAAGCCTTGAACGAAGATTGGTCGAAAACACAAATTCATCTACTTATCTAGCTTCTGGATTATTGAATTGATTGATTCCCTGTTTCGGGAGTCCGGTAATTACTAAAGTGCCTTTTTCTTTCACATTGAGTTTTTATAAGCTTTTTTTAACCTTTCATATTCTTCTCCGGTGGTAGCCTCGAGCTGATAATCAAATGTTATATTACTTTCTAGTCGTTGGATGTTCAGTTTCCATGTCTAGGTTCCGTACGGGTCTAATGGTTAAGTGGGTGCGAATTAGGGGATAGTTAGATGGATGGTAGTGTCGTCATTCCTATTATTTAAGGGGTGTGCACTCTACTGGAGTATGACTAAAGCACAGTGATCAGTGGCGTGGTAATACCTAAGATTTAGGGTCTATTTGACTTGGACCGTCTAAAAAAAGTTCATTATTGTCTGAGAATTACTAAGATGCAAAACAAATTAAACTCTGTTAACTGAGTATGGTCATGGTACATCATAAAATGTATATGTTCTTAGTTGAATATGGTCATGGTACAGTATGCGAAATGCATATATTATTGTATCTCCCCAACGTGCAAAGAATGGAATGTATGTTAGTGCCTGTTTGCATATGCTTTGATTGTTTAAATCTTCTTTGAAAATTTTATTTTGAGAATGACCTGTCAAGGTGCTTCTCGAAAACAGCTTTTTTGGCTTCTTTAAGAACTCATTTCTGCTTCTGCCAAAAGAAGTAATAAGCAGTTTTCAAAACTCAGTTGCAAGCAAACAGTAACTACTATGGAGATATCTTGTAATTTCTTTAACGTGTGTGTCTTTGTAACTTGTTTGATTTCCCTTCAACTTTTCATATTTTGTACCATCTGTATATACAGGAACATTTACCAAAGATTAATAACAAAGTCAACAGTAATATGAAAATGACTGTAAAGATATATTAAGTGCTCCAATTCCTGGTTTCATTAGATTCCAACTTGTGTAGCATTATTGCATAAGTTAGAATCGGGTGGATTTTTGTCATATGAACTGCTTTTGTTGATGATGTTATACAAAAATAGCTAATGTAGCATTTCTACCTTGCTCAGGCTCCGTCGCTGAACAATTGCTCATCTTTTAGGAACACAAGTACTTTTGGCCTGTCACGTTTAAGAAGCAGCTCTTCAGCGAAATTCTTGTCCTTATTAAATGTTTCATGCTACTGTACGTACTCAGGTATAGAGTACACTTCATCCTCGAAACGAAGATCACGTGGGCCTGCCATGGCAGCGAAGCGAAACTCAGAAGGTAATCAAGTGGTTGCGTTGAAGTTAGCCCTTGTGGGCCCAAGTTCTATTTAAACTCTGAGGTTGTTAAATATGAGTTGTGTTGTGCAGGAGAGAAGCAGGGGGATGGGAAATACAAGCACACAATTGATCTTCCGAAAACTGCTTTTGGATTAAGAGCAAATTCTGTTGTCAGGGAACCTGAAATACAAAAAATATGGGATGATAATCAAGTTTTTAAAAGGGTTGCTAGCACGAATAGTGGGGTATGTTCTCATTATTTCCCTAAAAAGTGAACGCTTGATTATATGTTTTCTGGCTGATGCTAATCGTATTGACAGGGCAGCTTTGTACTTCATGATGGCCCCCCTTATGCAAATGGTGATTTACATATGGGTCATGCCTTGAATAAGATTTTGAAAGATATTATCAATCGCTATAAGGTATATCTGTGATGGTCATTCTTTATTGAAGTTTGTGTGAATAAGATGTTCTTGTACTTTTAATGTTCAGCCGTACTATTATGTTTTCTTTGCAGCTACTTCGGAACTTTCAAGTTCATTACGTTCCTGGATGGGATTGTCATGGATTGCCAATCGAACTTAAAGGCAAGCATCAGTAATTTCGTAGTTCGTGAATTCTTACTAGTATGTTAAAGTAGTATTACAAGTTTTTTTTCTTCTGAAGCCTTACCGCTGGGGTCAGAGGTTGCAGAAATGCAATGATGCCTTTATTAAATGTCATAGTCTCTTTTGTGATATTTAAATGACCCGGAAGACATGGGAGTGTTGATGTGCATGAACTGTGACGTGAAAGAACTCATACCTAATTGGTTCTATGGATGTCTTTGAATGACACTGCCTCTGCAGTAGATTGTAGTAAGAGAAGTGATCAAACATACCACATTGTTGCTTTTCACTTATCACTCCTCCCCCCGTCTTGTCTCAGTTTTGCAGTCACTGGATCAAGATGCTAGAAAGGAACTGACACCAATAAAATTGAGAACGAAGGCAGCCAAATTTGCAAAATCAACCGTCAAGAGTCAGATGGCTGCATTTAAGGTATAGATTTACATGTACTGGTTTAACACTTGTCTCCTATACTCAAAGATCCATTTCTAAAAATTGAATTGGGGGGGGTATTATCCATAATTCCGGCTGCACATATAGCATGAGGTGTTTGAATTGTTTAGTTGTGTCTAGTTTCCTTCTTATGGATTTGAGTATATATATATCACCAATTTGTTGTGTATATTATTACTCTGGACAAAATCAGGCATACACCTTTTTCACTGATAAAATTGCATTTTATGCCTGCTGAAATGACCAGTGTTTATGTGACAGAGGTTTGGGGTATGGGCAGACTGGGATAACCCATATCTCACTCTTGATCCAGAGTATGAAGCTGCCCAGGTAGGTTTCATAATTAAACTTTTACCATCTACTTTTAAGGTTTAGACGACCCAGGACAAGCTACGACAATTTATCCTGCTATTATAGTTCTTTCATAAAGTAGTCTAACCATCCTCATTCTGTGGCCCATATGGATTACAAGATTGAAGTTTTTGGCAAAATGGCCTTACAAGGGTATATCTACAGAGGCAGGAAGCCAGTTCACTGGAGTCCCTCATCACGAACTGCTCTTGCAGAGGCTGAACTGGAGGTAATACAGTCTTGCATATCTATTACACTAGAAATCCCTTACTTTATCATTCCTCACACCGATAATGAGTTATGCATGACCAAAACGAGTAAAAGTTTTTATCATCTACCTGGACTTATTGAGTTGGTCATATCTCCTATTTTGGCAAAATGTTTGCAGTATCCCGAGGGGCATGTTTCAAAAAGTTTATATGCCAAATTCAGAATAGTCAGTATCCCTGAATCAAGTAAATTGCTTGATGACTTTCCTGATTTGAGCCTCGCCATTTGGACTACCACTCCTTGGACAATTCCTGCTAATGCCGGTAAGCTTTGCACATTTCACTTGCTAGTTGAGAGGGCTTGTAAGTGGACCTGAATGTCTTGTTAGAGTAATATACCAGGGGAATCTCATCTAATAATTTGATTATATATGTATAAATAACATTTTTTTGAGGGTTCTCTGCATAAATTCAGTTGATCTTACTAGGAGCAGTTACAAACATGCAGTATAGGTGGATTTTCTTTAGTGTGGTACTTCAGAATACTGTTGTTCACCTAGAAACATCAGGTTTAAGTTTTAGTTTAAGTAATCCTATACTAGATACATCAGGTTTAAGGCTACTTGTGTGCAAGAAGGATTTCTATGCCCTCAATGTCATTCTAACTTCTTAGTTCTGTACGTGTGGAAATTGGAATTTATTGATATGTATGTATGTTAGTATGCAGAGGTTTAGAAACTTAGATTATGCATTTGTAAATGATTAATATCTCATTCATGCCTGATTTCTAGGTTCTGGTGCACGGCATCAATCCTACATATGGAACTTAAACCTTGAGAGACTTAGTTACTTATGGTCTTCATGCCTAACTTTCCTGGCTGTGACTATAACTTCATTTCTTAAATCCGCATGCGTCTAGGATTAAACAAAATGTTTTTGTGGTAATAAATTGTTGTGTAGATAATACATGTATGATTTCATTATTCTAGATTTCCTGGACGAATTGCATTGTAAAACTGCATATAGATCTTTGTTTTGCTATTTAGTATGGACTGCGAAATTTTCTGTTTGAATTTCTTTGCATCATCAGCTGTCGCGGTCAATTCAAAGCTTCAATATGCCGTTGTTGAAGTTGATTCCGGTTTTGTCGACACTTCTGCAACATCAAAGGACAAAGAGAAGAGATTTGGCAATCTCTTGAAGGAAGGTGATAAACTGTACTTGATTGTGGCGTTGGACCTTGTGCCAACATTGGAAGCAAAATGGGGCAGGAAACTTGTAGTGAAGGCGACTGTTACGGGTGCAGAACTTGAAAATTGCAGGTTCTTGTTCTTATAGCAACACAATGTGAAGGGGTGTTTATAGCTGCCTATTATTGACTTGTAGTATAATCTGCGCTGAAGTCTAATTTGGAGAGTTCGAAAAGCAAACTTTTATTTCAGCTTCTCTTTTATTAAGCTGGCTAAGTTGAAGTTGGTAGATATCAATTTCAGCTTGATTTAAGCAGGGTGAAGCTGTTGCAAAAACCCCTGAGTAATGACTCGGTATTTTTCTACCCTGGGGATATGCCTCTGTGCTTAGTGCTGCAGCGACAATGTTTTTAAGCACTTTCAGTTGGAGGTTAATTGAACGTAAAACAATTAATTGAATGGCATTCGTGCATGTGTATTAATTAACCAGCCCACACCTGTCATTTGCATTGTTTGAAAGAGCAGCTAGATAAATGAGAATGGTGTGTTTTCACTGTTTAGTAACTTTGACCTTTATGTGCATAGAAATCAAGCTACTGATGCCTGAGATAGATGCAACACCCCGCGTACTCGTATAGTTTATTGAGCCATTTTGGGAATGAGCAATATAATATATGTAGTTTATTGTGTTTTGTTATGTGCTAGGCATATTTTGCTGACATTCAAGACACTCAGACCAAAATGTAATAACAGATGAAGTGTAGATGATTATTATCAGTTCATTTGGACTTTGGAGCAGAACTCTGTTAGATTACCTAATATCAATATATGAACAATATAAGTATAATACACTCAGATCCCACATTAAATGAAATATACATACTGAATGAAGTATGTGTGTGTGAGAGAAAGAGAGAGAGTTTGAACTTCTCTTTAGCATTATATGTGCTGACTGCCGTGTATATATGTCATTCTCAATTTCTCTTCATCAATAATTTCAGGTACATTCACCCCATAGAGAGCAGAGAATGCCCAGTCGTGATTGGTGGAGATTATATAACAACAGAATCAGGAACTGGACTAGTTCATACTGCTCCTGGCCATGGTCAAGATGATTATGTTACTGGTCTTAAATATGGATTGCCTGTGTTTTCACCTGTGGATGACCAAGGAATGTTCACTGAAGAAGCTGGACAATTTAACGGGCTTGATGTGATTGGAAATGGTAATGTGGCTGTTATCGATTGCTTGGACAAGAATTCATCAATGATCATGGTTGAGCCATACAGTAAGTTACTCTAGCTATTATAATTAGCTTTATTATTGCCCACCTACATGGTGGTGATTTTTATTTTTCATTGATATTCCTGTGGTTTTAGAAAATGGACAAAACTTTCCTTTGAGCAGAGGTCTATTTAACTTAGGGCGCAATACTTAACATCCCCTATTGAGTTTTCTAATTACATCTGACCCCCACTTGTGAAAAATTATATAGTAGGGGAGGTACCTATTATTTTCAAACTATGTAGCAGCTGTTAAGGACCATTTTACAGAGGTGGTAGGTTAGTAATCTGTATTATATGAAGACCATAATTCTCATATTGTCTGCAATTTGATTAGTTGTAAAATGCAGAACACAAATATCCATATGATTGGCGAACAAAGAAGCCTACAATATTCAGGGCAACTGAACAGTGGTTTGCTTCAGTGGAAGGATTCCGTCCAGCTGCAATGGATGCAATCAACAATGTGACATGGACTCCATCACAGGTGATTACCTATTTATCCTCTTGAACTATTGAACTCTACCACATTAATATAAACAGTCTTCCCTGTAATGAATGAATTTATAATTCCAACAGGCAGAAAATCGAATCTCGTCAATGACCTCAAATCGTTCTGATTGGTGTATCTCCCGGCAAAGGACGTGGGGTGTACCCATTCCGGTTTTCTATCACGTGGAGACAAAGGAGCCATTGATGAATGAAGAGACCATTGGTCATATTAAGTGTAAGGAACATTGGCCTTTACAGTTCATTAAGGTTATCTTTTATGTGGAAATCAGACCTGCTTTATGTGTATTTATTGCAAGTGTTTGTGGCACCGTGCTAAGTGCGGTAAACCCAAGAACTGAATGCATGACCTGCAGCTATCTTGAATCGAAAGCAACTTACAGTTGCCAATGCTTGCTTATAACATTGACACAGGCTTTTCATCTCATTCAACATATTTTTGCAGCTATAATTTCGCTAAAAGGAAGTGATGCATGGTGGTACATGAAGGTAGAGGAATTGCTTCCAGAGAAGTATCGCAGTGAAGCAGCAAGCTACGTAAGGGGAATGGATACAATGGATGTTTGGTTTGACTCTGGTAATCTTTGTTCTGGCAGTTAAACATTGCGCATCTGTACTGGTACATATATTACGCATTATTAACGGAAAATCTCGGTTCAGGAGCGCATTTAGTAACTGTTTGTTTAAATCTATACATGTGTTAATGGTGGACTCTCTGCCCAGTTAGAAATTTCTTCATGGGCTTCAGAAGTATTTTGTTTTAATTATGTGATGATTGTGTGTTCGTGTATTTCAGGGTCTTCATGGGCTGCTGTACTTGCACGGAGGCAAGGTCTTAGTTATCCTGCAGATTTGTATCTCGAAGGCACTGACCAACATCGTGGCTGGTTCCAAAGTTCATTGCTGACAAGTATTGCTACAAATGGTGAGTAAAACAATGACATGTAGAACATGGTTTAAACTTCCTATTATTCTCTGCAATTCCGGACTAGCATCAGTTGAGAAGACGTTAACAAAATGCCAACTTATACATTTGCCTGTTCGCCTCATGATCTGGATGGCTATGTTCAATCCTTTCTACTGATTTACCCAACAAAAAATGTCCCTTCACCAGACATTTTTAAGCTGATGCCATTATTGTATCCTACTTTCACTTAAGTTGTGATCTTCATCGTGTTTTCGCTAATAATGTAGGAAAGGCCCCGTACCATGGTGTCATAACACATGGGTTCGTACTTGATGAGAGGGGATTGAAGATGAGCAAATCTCTTGGAAATGTTGTTGATCCAAGAATTATTATCGAAGGGGGAAAGGATCAGAAGGTAATGCCTAGACAAACTGAAGCATACCATTATGCTATTATAGCTTGTCAAAAGCTGGGGGAAAAGTCGTGACTTCTATTTCTTCTTTCTGAACAGGATCTTGCCTATGGTGCTGATGTGCTTCGTCTCTGGGTTGCTAGCGTAGATTATACTGGTGATGTGCTGATTGGGGCTAATGTGCTTCGTCAAATGTCAGATGTATACAGAAAATTGAGAGGAACATTGCGTTTTCTTATTGGAAACCTGCATGATTGGGAGGTAAATTGTTCTCTTTGTGTTCATATCTATTTGATTATATTTTAGCCTGTTAAAACACTTCTGACGGACCAACAATGATCATTGTTCAAAGCCGCACCATAAATACCTCAGCTGGGTGCTATATATAATTTATTCTGGTGTTGCAGAGTTGTATACTTATTACATAGTGTTTCCTAATGCTTTTTTACAAGTTGAATTCACTAGTCGTAGGAGCTGACCGAGAAGTAATATGTGTGGGATTATAGAGTTGCAACTAATGTAAACGTTAGGCGTTTATGCAGTTTGAATGGTGGTTAAATGCTTGCATTGTTGTTTTTCTTGTGTTAAATTTGGATGATAGAGTTGCAACTAATGTAAGCATTAGGTGTTTATGCAGTTTGAATGGTTGTTAAGTGCTAAAATAGTTGTTTTTCTTTCAACTGACTTCTTTTGCTTGTACTTCACTTTTTGTTTGTGTAGGCAGATTATGCTGTCCCTTATAGCAAGCTTCCTATGATTGATCAATATGCTTTATTTCAACTCGAGAATGTGGTGAAGAATATTCAAGAGGGTTATGATAATTATCAGTTCTTCAAGATTTTTCAGGTACGTTCTGCCAATATTGAAATGCTTCCACATGTCTAAAGATAGTGCAGATTTCGCTCTTACTATCAAATTTTCTAAAATTACATCTAACCCCCATTACCAAAAGAATTGCAGGGAATCTAAAAAACCATCTTTTGTTGACTTTGGATGTTTTACCCCGAAAACAAGGGCGTTTTGGTTTGCATGATGTCCCTAAACTTCTTTTTATTCAGTTTCAACCCCTTTTTATTTGAATATTTCCTTTTTAATAAATATTAAATAAGACCGCACTCCGGTCGCCCGAGGACTGATAGCTCCGGTAATGGAGCGTTAAAGGGTCTCGTATCTAGAAGATGTTAAAGGTCCCATTTCGGATCTTCCATGGGAGCTCAAAGTGTTTTTATTTTATTTTTATTACCTTGAAATATAAAGGTAATAAAAATATTAAAAATTATTTTTTTTACTTTTCATTAGTAATTGGATTTGTTTTTAAAAATATATAGTTTAATGTAAATTTTACATTTGTTAAATGTTTGAGTCAACTTAATGATTTATTTTTGGAAATAAAACAATATGACTGAAAATGATATAAATTATAAACTGAAACTTAATCCAACTGATAAAGAAGTGTTTGGGCCAAAAAAATTGGTCTGCCTTTTTGGGCAATTTTTTACTAATTCTTTGCAACATTCTGTTAATGTATGTAATAATTGTTTTGCTAAAGAGTACTTTTTCGTGAGAGAGGCATCTATGACAATAACTTCTTAAAGATATTCTAGAGTAACAATTGTTCGTTTTTCCATATACTTCATTCATACAGATCATTCAGAGGTTTGTTGTAGTTGATCTGTCAAATTTTTACTTGGATGTCGCCAAAGACCGTCTCTATGTTGGGTAAGTATGCTTATGGTTACAACAGGATATCCTTCACATATTTGAGATATAAATTATATTTTTCTGATAAAGTACTTTTGTTGTTTCTGTCCTGCCAGAGGTACAGGAAGTGCCACAAGGAGGAGTTGTCAAACAGTGCTAGCTTCACACCTGCTTTCGATTGTTAGAGTCATTGCTCCAATATTACCGCATCTGGCTGAGGATGTTTGGCAGCATCTTCCTTTTCCGTTCACTAATGAGGATGGACATGTCGTTACCTTTGTTTTTGAGTCGAAATGGCCCACGTTAGATGAAAGACATCTCTCTTTTCCGGATGAAGATGTTAATTTCTGGGGAACAATTCTTGAGGTAATTTTTTACATACCCAAATTAGATGTATACAATAGTTAGGAAATAGAACAAAAATGAAAAGTTGTCAAAACATCAATCATTATCTCTGTCGCTATGGTATTTCTTTTACATTTTTTTTATTTATAGATTTCACTACATATGGTGTTTGCTTCCTACCTTTTTTATATATTCCATTTGTATTATACCAGCTGAGGACAGAGGTGAACAAAGTGCTGGAGATTGCTCGTACTAACAAGTTGATTGGTTCGAGTTTGGATGCAAAGGTTTACCTCCACGCATCTGACGATGTCTTGATTAAGAGATTGTTTGATATGTGTACGTCACACAATGATGCTGATACTTTGCATCGCATATTTCTAACATCTCAGGTTTGCACTGAACTCTGTCATTGCATTGATCTTGGGCATTTTATTGGTTGTTTTGCTACGCAGACAGTTGTAATTAATCTCTGACCGAGCAGATGAATGAGCATCTCTTAAATCATCACTTTTGTTTACACATGCAGGTAAAGATTCTATCGTCTCTCGAAAATGTGAGTGAAGATGTAGCATGCACCGGAGAGTATCTTATAGAAGGGAATAACCGAGTTTGGATTGGGGTGTCACGTGCAAACGGCTTAAAATGCGAGAGATGCTGGAACTATTCTCCTGAGGTAGGAAGTTACAATGATCATCCATCACTCTGTGCTAGATGTCATGGCGTTGTGGGTCAGCCGACACCAGCTCTTGCGGCAGCCAGCTGAAAAGAGGAGATTTCACATTTGCCATTCGTTGCTTCGATTTGAAACCTGAAGCCTGATTTATTTATACATCATCGTGTATCTTTGAGGAATTAATAGTTTACAGCAGCAAAAGGAACTAGTGCAAGTTCGAGGATAGCAGTCTGCATTCATATATTCTTGTAAAATACTTGTTTCTCATAAAATTGGAAATGAGGACCAATTTATATACAGTTCTTCCTATTTAAGAAATAAAACTACCAGTTTTCAACTTAAAACATCAACGTACTAACTTTATGTGGAGATGTCTGTTTTTGAAATTAATTTTTTGACTAGAAACTTTTGAATTTTGACAGGCTGAATTAAAGGGATGATATATGCAGTTATCCTGTGAATATTCAATGAAATGTTCAGAGTTGAGGATCTGCCTCCTAGGAGTGACCGGCGGATATAGATTGGTATTTTTGAAAAATCAAACTCGTCAGGCATATGCGATTTATAAATAAATTTATTTTCTAAATCATGGCATATCGTACATTGACGGGTGAATATGTACGAATATTGTTTACTAACCCAATTAAAATGAATATTTGTGAAAGAGAAGATCTTTTTTTATCTATATAGAATGACCGGTTGGGTCAAACGGGTGGTGAGTTGTCGCACCCTTATTATCGGTGGGAAGGTTGGGTGTCCCACCCACCACAAAATTTTATTAAGAAAAAGAAATTAATGATGGGCGCTTATCAAGATGGTTGCTTGTCCCCTCCTAATTGAATCTCTCTTTATTTTTTTAAAATTTTTATTATTTATATAAATAACTTCTTCTTAATTTTTCAATATATATATAAATATAAAAATTTAATGATGAAGATATTTTTTAATTTCTTAATTTTTATCCTTCACCATATTGTTTATTCTGAAATTACATTTGAATTATTGTAATTTTTTTCCATATCATTTAGTATTTTAGTTTTAGATTGCTACATTGTATTTTAATTTTCAAATCTAACTTAAAGTTCTTTTAATATTATATTTAATTATTATATTTAAGTATTTATTATAATTTTTTATTCTTTTAAACGGCTAAAGAATGACTTGAACTCCGACCTATTGGTTGGAGTTGAAGCGTATTACTAACTGAGTTGCACTTCGTTGTCTCTATTATAATGCTAAAGTCTTGAAAAATGTAAGATTTTCTTTAAAAAATAAAAAAATTAAGGATTTTTAGGGTTTTTTCACGGTTTTTGATTTTATCGGTCTAACCAGTCGATAATCTTAAAAAAATGTCGAGACAAACATTTTTCATTATGATTTTAATAGATTGTGTTATAGTTTTAAAATTGTTAGTATTGAAAGTTACAGTTATAGTTTTAACGTATCCTGTTAATTTTTTAAGAGAATTGCTTAATGCGTCGGTATCATATATTTCAATTAGAGTTTTATACCACTTTTGTAGTTTAATTTGGTGTGATGGTTTAAGTAGTTACATGATAGTTTCAAGATGGCTTGTTATAATTTTAAATTACACTCTAATATTATTAAACATGTTTAAAAATTCATGTATGCTATTAAAACACTAATAAACAAGCGTAAATAAGTTATTTACAATTCAGTTTTTACACTATTGAAAGATTCAGATATACTAAGGTATAAAAATCTATTCTCATATGAAAAAGACTAGAAGACGCGTGTCACGCTACGCATGACAAGTGATATTGTTTATTAGATCATATGGAATTTATGTGGAATGTAGATATGAAGTTTTGTTTACCATAAAACAAATGGTTTCCTTTATTCAGTTACACCAAGCTTAAGGATTTTTTTTTTTTTTTTTGTAGAATATGAATAATATTGATCAACCAAAAAGCACCATTCCTATCTATATCAATATCTCAAGCTAGAAGATGGGCTACTGCATTACCTACCATTCCTATGAAAATTAAACAACACTGAAGCAAAACAATTTACTAATCTCTTAGACTCAGAAATAATTCCAAAGCAGAACATAGAAATAATTCCACAAGCTTGCAACTGACGGGAAACCGAGATACAATCTCCTTCAACAATTACATTATGCAAATGTAACTCCTGCGCAAACAGTACTACACTTAGCAGTGATGGTTTCAGCTGGTTCTGGACAATTAATCCTAATAAATTTGCATTGGCACCAAGCTATCACTTATCCAAGATTATCTCTTATGACCACACCAATTCATGCATATGTACCAGTTTCCCATGCTTCTGCAACATCTGGTGGATGAGTATGGGAAAAAGTGGCATGAACCAACAATATCCATTGCATTCATCCCTCTATTCTCAATTTCTAATGCACCTGTTGATTCCTATTATACCGATCGTCCAACACAATGCCACAAATGATTCCAGCTCACCTTTGAATCCCATAGAATTTGATTTGATTCCCTGAGCAAGACTACGTACCAGTTATCACAATTCACAACAAGTTGCATGAACACAATGTTGCTATAAAGTAGCCCAACTTGCACCTGATTGTTGTATTGGAAGATTAAAGTACCCAATATATCAGATCAGGCACTGGACCAAATCATTTATAATTTGAATAAACAACAAACTAAAAGTCTAAAACACCAAATCAAGTTCTACAATTTTCTAGATCCAGATAAAATCAATTTTACTAGAGAAGCTGGGTTTGAACCTGGTCGATTCTCTCGAGCCCATGGATCTGCCGTCACCATCGATCGACTGGAACCACGGATCTGCCGCCAACGTCATCGATCCGCCGCCACCATCGATCGACCGGTGGTGGTAGCAATTGATGTCGTACCAAATGTGGAAGAGTAAATATGGAGAAGGAGTGAATTCTGAAATGGAAACCGAGAAAGGTGGAAAGAAGGATGAAGATGAAATTGTTTGCCTCGGATCGGTGAATGATTCTCCCCGTCTGAGTTCTGAAATGGTGAATGAAATGGAAAAGGTCCAGTTAGTCTGAAATGGAAAGAGAGAAAAAACATGAATACACGCTTACTATTCACGCGCTTATTCACTCTCCAGGTTAGACTTATTACATATATACTTTAATTATAATAAACGTTATGTGTGTTTTGATGCAAATACAAATTGAATTGGTGAATTTTGACTTCTTTGTCTTTTTGTTCTTTAGTATTCCTGTGACTCATCAAACTCGATGTTATCATCAGTACCTGTTTAAAACATTCACTAACTGGATTAAAAATGTAACGACTCTTATTAAAACTATCACATTCATGCTTAAAAGAATAATAAAGTAGAAACACGAAACAAAAGCTAGAATAAATGGTAACATTGATGCTTAAAATAATAACAATACGTATTACAACTATAACAATGGATCTTAAAACTATAACAGGGAGGGAGCATGAAACATAAGCTAAAAAACAATAACTTTAATAGTTAAAAGATTTCTCAAAACAATAATAACGACTATTATAACTACAACAATGTAGGAACATGCAACAAAAGCTAAAAACAGTAATATTGAAGTTTTAAACCATAACAATGCATCTAAAATATATAACAATGACTTTTAAAACAATAATACAGGAGAAATATGCAATACAAGCTAACAATAGTAACATTGATACTTAAATCAATAACAGTGCCTCATAAAACTATATCAAAGTATTGATAAAAAGTCGAGTCTTAAATATTTTATCATGGGCTAAAAAAACTAATATTGCAAGTAGTTGATTTATGCTTGTGGATATTGCTACTTTTGCTAAACTGATGTGGAATCTAGCTGCAAAATATGATAAGTTGTGGGTAATGTGGATCCACACTTATTATATAAAATATGTGGATATTTGTGTGTTTCAACCTGCTGGAACCTGCTCTTGGATTATGAAGACTTTATTCAAGCATAGAGATGCTATTGCAATCTACCACATGGAGAGGAATGTAGGCAGATGCTAAATTTCCAACAGGTAAGATGTATAAAGAATTGAGGATACATGGTCCTGATGTAGCATGGAAGAAATTATTCTGCTCCAATTTAGCTAGACCTAGAGCTCAGTTTATTCTTTGGGTGGTTTGTCATAGGAGACTGTACACAAAGGATAGATTGAGTAGGTTTGGGATTAAAAATGATGGAATTTGTGTTATTTGTGGGTTGAGTGAGACTGGATCACTTGTTTTTCCATTGCTGCTTCTCTAGAATTATATGGGAAGGAGTCCTTGGCTGGTTGAACATAATTCACTCTCGTTTATCCTGGGACATGGAGTGCAATTGGATTATATTGCATACTAAAGGCAGGAGTCCAAGAGCTAGAATCCTGAAGATGCTAGCTACATTTGGCAAGTTAGGAATAACTATATTTTCTCTAATGTGCCTGTTCCTACTTCACAGCCTAGAGAAGTGATTAGGATTGTGATTACTAGGAGCTATTTAGTGCTTAAGCTTTTTGAATATGTACATAATCTAATAGATGGCAACTAGTTGGTGCTTGGTATTGTTGTGGTTAGACTTGTCCTTTTGATTTACCTGTATGCCTGGATCTTATATCGACTTTGTGCTTATTTGATTGGAATGGAAAGCTGCTCGGTTCCAAAAAAATATAACGGATTCGCTAAAATAATAATAGATAGAAATATTTAATACAAACTAAAAGCATTACAACGATGCTTAAAACCACAACACCAGCTTTTAAAACCATAAGAATGCCACTTAAATCCTTAACAAAACACTAAATAACATGATTACGAAATGATTTGATTTTTCTGTATGAATTTTAAATCTGAAAACAACAGATGTAAAATTATTGAAAAACGAAAAATAAAAAGTAAAATGTCACTTTTAGTTGATTTTAACAAGAGAAAAAACGAAATGATCTGTACAAGGTCGAGTCTTAAAACAATAACAATAGTTCTTAAAAATATATAAATGCTTCTTAAAATCATAACGAAACACCATATAACACATGCGCGAAATAATTCAAATTTTCATATGTACGAATTTCAGATCTAGTTTCAGATCTGGAAAACCAGATCGCAAAATTATCGAAAAACGAAAAATAAGAGGTCGATTTCACTTTCCAATGAGATGCAAATCGAAAAAAGCAACATGAATCAATATAACAAATGAGAAAAAAATAAAAACCATAAATAATGATCGACTCACTTGAATTTTGATATATTTGAGTAAATCTGGTGAAATTGTTTCGAAATCCAGTGAAATTGCTTCGAAATTTGGCGAATTGAAATTCGATGGAGATGGAGAGGGAAAGTTGGGGAGGGAGAGAGAGAAGAAGAGAATAAGTATATGTTTATCTCTCTAGAATTTTTTAAAAAGAGAAAAATAATTGTATATTATAGTTTTTGTATGAAATTGTTGTTATTTAAAGGTATTTATACAAAATTCACTAACCGGTTCATTATTATAAAATCGAATTTTCCTATAAATTATGAATATCTCCCCTTACTATACTTGCTCCTAATATAATTATTTTAAGATAATTAATAAAATGGATAATTATATTTATTGAAATTGGTTATATTAGTGGGGTCATAGATAAACTACATTTTATTATTGTGATTGAGTCGGTTGGAAGATTGAGTATGTTAATAAAAGAGAAATTAATTGTTTATTTTAAAAATGCCACCCACAAATAATTTTTTGTCATACCTCAATTTCTGATAATTCCTCCTGTCTCTTTTATATTCTTATCTCATTTTACTCGATCTTTTATAAAGGCTGGAATATCGTATGAGCATCTCTTATGAGGGAATTTTATCATTTTTCTCTCCGATATTGGCTCGATGGCTTGTACGATTCATGTAAATGAATTTTGGTGGTTATGTTGTGATCTACACTTTGTAACATTGCACAATTGATAGTTAACATGATATCCTGAATTCGATACAAGATTATATAAGAATGTAAAGTTGAATGATATAAAAAATTAGTTAAAATATATATAAAGAGATAGATATAGAATATAAATGGCGATTTTATTGATATGAAAACTGTGAGGATGAGAGAATTGTAACTCTTGTACCGGAAATTCTGACTCACTTATATATTTGGTGGAGCATACCTACTCTCATCATATCGCACACATAAGGTGATAAATTATACAATTTCATTTGAACGGAATAGTATGCATGTTTAGATAATCAATTTACTTACATAATATTTTGTACTCCTCCCATTAAATTTCATATATTAAGTTTCACGCACAATTGTATGCAAAAAATTAAAGTAATGATAAAAAATAAAGATGAAAAAAAATGTACCTTTAATGATAAAATATTTAATTTTCGTGTAAAGTTAAAATTGTTTATTATTTATTAGTGGTGGGACAACTTCCTTTTTTAATAATGTATAAAGTTTAATGGTACAATTAAAAATGATAAATATATAAAATTTGTTGGGACGGAGTAAGTATAAATTAGTATTACTACAAGATCACAACGTACCTTAAAGTGCAAGTATGACAACAGAGCTCGTACTCCAACCCCATCAGACCAGATGCCACAATTTACACGGTAATTTAAATGGATTGAGCCACAAATTACTTTAAAAGTTAGTACTCCCTTCGTGCCGTACAAGACATGTATTTTTTTTACGAACCACGAAACTAGACACATTTCAAAAATAACAAAAACGTACCTCCACTAACTAATTTGATATTCATATTATACTCAAAAAATAATTTTACTAACTAATTTAATATTCATATTATAAAAATAAATAATTGACTGCATTAAAACAACGCTGAAAATTTGTATTTTATTTTAGTATTTAATAAGACTATTTAAAAGTAGTTAATGATCAATATTGATCTAGTGAATTAATTGGGTGAAGGGAGTAACACATTTGTCATCAATCAATCTTGGCCTCCTGTAATAAGCCAAACAGGTCAAAGAAAATAAGTATCCCCTGTCTAGTCATCGCTATGTAAGACCCTACATAATAACAGCACAGAAAAGTATGCCCAGACAACTACCGGGCAAGCACTCCGGGTAGAAGCTCAAGTGCTCAACGATGAACATAATTTCAATCACATTGAAATAATTTATTTGTCAGCTCATGGACATTGCAAAGAATTGGTAAAGCTACGAGGGTTACAGCAAATTTCACCACAAGCCACCGTAGTTATATCATACTACTACATGTTAACAAGTCTATATGTTGTCGAAGCTAATAAAGGTATATCATATTGTTACAATTGTGGAAGAGCCCACTAGAGTGATAATAAATTAAAAGAAAATCACAATGGTTGTTGCAGTAAATCAGAACCCTCTTCCTCTTGGGACTGTAATTGTGGATCCTGCAACACATGCTGCAAAAGTTAGGGTACAGTCACTGGTCAAGTGTTAATTGTTTGATTATCAAACTTTTCTATAGAAGTACTAGAGAGATAATATGGAAAAACTGTAGCTCAATTCCATGACTGCGCTAGTAGTTATGAATTTATGACTAATGATGGCAACTTAGGAATCAGTTGCGTTTGACTATATATCTACCATGAAGTCAAGAGACAGATCCTAGTTTACTGGAAATGCTAGGCCTTGCAAATCTTGCAGAATATGTATCTCGCGTTGTATTATGAAAGAGTTGATTAGTTGGGAGCTTTTTTTTAAAAATCTACTAGTATCAGGGAAGTTTATATAGCTACCTAAAATTGTATTACTATTTATCATTCACAGTTTAAGCAGAGCAATGTGAGAAGGTTCATGATAAATACCTGGGTCTGTAGCAATTGGTTTGCTTGTGGTTCTTGAGTCACCTGATATGCCTGAGGTTGAGACATCCGATAATAAGGTTCTTTCAGGTCAAACTTCCCTGATGAAGTCTGGATTATTCCACCTTGTTCAGCACCAGGCCCCCATGTTTTAGCTGTTTAAACAAAAGGCTACTCAGTTAATCAAGGAAACCAGACAACTATTTGTTCCCATATAAAAAGAGAAGTTTTGATGACAAACCTGACAGTGTAAGGTAAAGAGTATAACTCTGAGCTTTATGGGCAACCATACGGAGTTGACCGCTCAGTTCTTGGCCAGGCATTACATATATAGGTTGGGATAGAACACAGCGTAGCTGGTACCAGTGAGTTGTAGGGGCACCAGGAGCAGTGGTAAGCCACCTTGGCACAGTGCTATCATTGATAGATTGACATGGTTAACATTGGATCAAATCAAAGAACGCCAACAGGTATTACATGCACATATGCAGTATAAACTATACCTCCCATCAAACAAAACATCAAACCAACACGCTAGTCCATGGACTCTAGTACCAACAGAAGAGACAAACTTCAGTGGAATCTCAATTTCATACAGATCCTCTTCCTGTGATATAAACAAGTAAATTACAAATTAAATTTGTTATCTTCGCTGAACATTCTACCAGATTTCAAACATTACAACCCCAATTCCAAGAAGATAACAAACTCCAAGTATGCCCAAACTGGGAACAGGGACCTTTACTATGAAGCCCACAATCATTTCTTAGGTGGTACATGGTGATGACTTTCAAAAACTCAATTTCACAAGATCAAGCTAATAGAAGTGTAGAACCTCATGCAAGTATTCTAGTTGTTGCTGAAAGCTAATTGCCATTGCTTACAAAATTGTTTGCTATATGCAGTTAAAGAAGTAAGGACATTATGCAGGGCATGCCTCAACATAAACAGTCTAGGATGTGACAGACATCACAGATAAAGTCCGGTGCATCCTTTAGATAAAACACACAGGGGAGCTACCCAGGGACGGATGCAGAAATATATGTCAGGGGCAGCGAATTTTTATACTATAAATTTAATTAAAAAAATTCATTATTAATGACTAATGAAAATTACGTTTTCAAAACTCACATAGTAAAGAA